>JAHKKF010488271.1:0-48601 GCA_019740295.1 Labeo calbasu | reverse complement strand
ATTCTAATATGCGGATTTATTATTAGAATGATCAATGTTGGATAATATCAACAGTTGTGCTTCCAAATATTTTTTGGAACCTGTGATTTTTTTTTTTTTTATTTTTTTTTTTTTCAGGATTCTTTCATGAATAACAAGTTTAAAAAGTACAGTGTTTATTCAAAATATAAATATTTTATAACAATGTAAATTATTTATTATTAACTTTTAATAAACTTTTAATTATTAACTTAATACATCCTTGGTGAATAAAAGTATTAATTTCTTAAAAAAAAAAAAAAAAAAAAAAAAAAGACACAATAAAAATGTACTGACCCCAAACTTTTGAACGGTAGTGTATATCTAATTCAGGTCAGTACTAAATAAAAAATATCATGCATTTTGTATGATCCCTCTTATTTTGGTAAAATAATTCATTAGAATTAATTATAATAAATAAATAGTGTGTTTGAGTAGTATTGTGTTTGATTAAATCAGGCACTTATGGCATTCATAGTGTCATATAGTGAGGATATGGAGCTCATATTTGAGAAGGAAAAACACCTTTATTTTATTTAAAGCCCCAAAATGAGCAAAAACATGCATTTTGTTGCAGAAACAGATATTGATATGACTAAAAAGTAAGATAAAATTCTGAGAGCTTGTAATGTAGATCAATGTTTTTTTGTAACAACATAGAGGACTACTTACAAAAATGCATATAAACATTAATTTTCACTTTTAATGTTTTTAAAGAAGTGTCTTATGCTCATCAAAGTTCTATTTGTTTAATCAAAAATACAGGAAAAAAATAATATTATGAAATATTATTGCAGTTTAAAATGTCAGTTTTGTATTTTAATATACTTTAAAATATAATTTATTTCTGTGATGCAAAGCAAAATTTTCATCAGTCATTACTCATCAGTCATTAAGTGTCACATGATCATTCAGAAATCATTCTAATATGCTGATTTATTATCAATGCTGGAAACAGTTGAGCTGCTTAATATATTTTTGAAAGCTGTGATTCTTTTTTCGAGATTCTTTGATGAATAAAAAGTTTAAAAGAACAGCATTTACTCAAAGTAGAAATCTTTTCTAACAATGTAATTCTTTACTGTCGCTTTTTTATCAATTTAACACATCCTTGCTTAATAAAAGTGTTATTTTTCTTTCAGAGAAAGAAAGAAAGATTAAAATTTACTGACCCCAATTTTTGAATGGTATTGTATATTAAAAGATTCCTATTTTAAATAAAGCTGTTTGTTTTAATGTTTTATTCAAAGAATTCTGAAAAAAAAAAAATATCACAGGTTCCAAAAAATTAAAATAAAATTAAATAAATAAATAAATCAAATTAAGCAGCACAACTGTTTCCAACCCTGACAATAAATAATTTCTGAAGGATCATGTGACACTGAAGACTGAAGTAATGATGCTGAAAATTCAGCTTTGCATCTGAGGAATAAATTCTATTTTAAACTATATTAAAATAGAAAACCACTATTTTAAATAACAATAATATTACACTATATATCTAGACATTTAATCAAATAAACGCAGCCTTGATGAGCAGAAAGGACTTTAACTAAATGGCAGTTTATAATGCAATGCAATACAATAATGATTGACAGATGAACAAATAAACAATCATCAAAAGCCTGATGATCATATCTGATAATCACATAATTGATGTATGAATGATTAAGCAAACCTAAGCTGCTTTAGTCCAGTCAGAGTTCATGTTGGAATATTACGAACAATATATAAATTATTATGTTTACTTTATAAAAATCAGTGTAAATTTCACAGCAAATAGACATATGAACCTTATCCATCACATAAGCTGATAGTGGATGTTTGTGCAATGAAGAGGTCTTTAATTGCTAAAAACTGATATAGCTATAAACTATATCAGACGACAGAAGACATGCAGTAGATTATGTGCAACAGGTTTTTCAGCAAAGTTTTGTTCATGCTCATTTAGTGACCTCAGAAATTGTGTATCTCCTGTGATAAAGTGGGCTTTAAAGGGTTAATATTGCTTTACATGTTCCTGTAGCAATGCAACTAGCAATGCCAAGGTCATTGGTTCAATTCAGAAAATACATAAACTGATTAAATGTATGCAAAGTAAGTCACTTTGGATAAAAGCGTCTGCTAAATGCATAAATGTAAATGGTTTTCGATCCCATAGACATTTTCGTTGCCTTAGTTACCTTATATCAATAATATATAAGGTGAAGTATATCTCATGTCCATAATGGTCACCGTTTCTTTTCATAATTTTAATCGCCGTTTTGCCCTCACTAGTTCATTAGAAATGCTCCTGCGGTGTGACAAATGAATTTTTGAAAAGAACTAATATTCCCAGTAGCACAGCTACAAAAAAAGCAACAATTACAAAACAATTAGGGAAATACTGTTTAAAATAATTTTAAAGGAAATATAAAATGTTACACCACAGGACGTGACGTGTCAGCTGCTCATTTACACTAAACACTAATGAGAAAACGAACATGTTTCAATAGGTGTGTCCAGGGCCGCATTAAGACCTCACTGGGCCCCGGGGCTATGACTTACTGCAAGGGCCCCATCACAAAAACAGTCACGACTTACAATAAAACAGGAAAAAAAAAACGTAATTCAGTAATTTAGTCAAGGACAGTGAGTGATTTCTTTCTAATGTTTGACACAAATGGTAACAGCATCTAGGCTGCTTTAGAGGAATAGTTCACACAAATTCTGTTGTTGTTCTGAACCTGTATGAGTTTCCTTCTGCTGCTGAACGCAAAAAACATAGTTGAAACAATAATGGTAAACAAACAGTTGCTGGACCCCCCTTCATAGTATGAAAAAAAAAACACTATTGGAGTCAGTGGGGACCAGAAATGTTGAGGAGAACAAAGAAATTCATACAGGTTTAGAGCAACTTGAGGGTGAGTACATCATGACAGTATTTTTATTTTTGGGTGAACTATCCCTTTAAAATCTCATCATATAATCACAAGATCTCATATAACCTACTACTACACATGCTTTACCTTACACTACGTTCATTTTTAAGACACAAGTGACTGCGTTGATGAGGAGACAGGCATTTTGGCACGTAACTATGTGTATTTGAGCGAAAAAGAAGTCAAGTATAGTCAAGCGCTGTACGAGCAGGTGCGCGCTGTGCGTATCAGGCTGAAATCATCTTAATGCACGCATATGCCAAAATTAAAACTTGTAGATTACAGTGTTTCCCCTGCCATTACATTAGGGGGCGGCCCGCCCCCCCCCAACGTCAGCCGCCACCCCCCTTTAAGGTCAAGTAAACTTTATTTTCTATGTAGCGCCAGATCACAACAGACGTCATTTAAGGTTATCTTTCCTATAGAACAGGTCTATACCTTGTTCTTTTATTAAACAAACGAAATAGCCTTATGTTATTTATCTTATTTACACAACGGCATGTCATTTTTGTCTCTAACGTTACGTGACGTGGTCACGCATCTACAATTTCTCCTCCGCTAAAACGCGGACGGGATTGCGAAATCCATTCATGAAAACAGATTTACTCTATAACGCGGGATGCCACAGAATTCGTCAATTTTTGGTTTAATAAATCAAAAGTAGGTCTCTCACTTATTTCGAATCGCGATATGGACTAGTGTCTGTGAATATTAAAACGCAACAAGACGGTTTAAATATGAATCCTCCATGTTCCACTTGGCTCTGTATGAATGCATGGCTTTGTTTACTACACAAATAGTGAAGCACAGGTGACGCTCACGGTTATTTTCGGCCTCTGCGTCTCATTATATGACGACATAAACGCGTAAACTTAATCTCCAGAACTGCTGTAAGTCACTTCATGTAAATTTTTCTGGTTCATTTGAGAAAATCAGCATTATATCATAGTGTATACACACAAAAACTAACCGGCAACCTGTCAAAATAAAAGTAATGTTTAACATGTAACAGAAATGTATTAGTCTTGTATTACTTTTGTACAGTATAATGTAGGTGTTTAAATATTCCTATTTCTGGCAAATTTTAATAAAACAATTAAATGCAGAAATTATAATAATAACAGAAAAAAATGTTTGTTTGCCAGCAAATATAAGGGTTTAATTTTTATTTCATTAAAAATAAATACATGTTTAATGCCTGTATTTCATTATCAGAAAAATTAAAACAAGAATTTCTAAAAAGAGAGAGAAAAAAAAAAGATTGTAGCGCCCTATTGTTTAAAATGTTGAAAATGAGATTTTTCGACTTATTTTTTATATAATTGTTTGTTATTACACAGAGAGTAATGTACCAAAAAATAGTACCGTGCTGTACCGTACCGTCCCCACCGCAAATTTGTCATTATAAGGTTTGGTCTGTGTTCAGGTCTCAGGTTGTTTTTCAATTTTTGCACTGAAGTATTGAAAATTTAATTTTAAAAATTGTATTTATTCAGCTGGTTATTTCTTGATTTTATTTTTGTATTCTATTTTATTTATGTTATTTTTGATAAACCAAAAGTTTCTTGCTATACTGTTCTTGTAATAAATGGAAAGCAAATTACATTTGACTCCTCCCCTTTTTTGCTGATCCGAAAAATGATCCGATCCATGACTCAAAAACCGTGAGTGATCTGAACCGTGAGTTTTGTAATCCGTTGCACCACTACATTTAAATAAAAGGCTTAGCCTACATCATGACGCACAAAACGATTTACATATTTCAACCAGGTTATCTCTCAACCCATAAGCCAATATACCTTTTTCAAACGCATAAAGCAATAGGCTAATACATGCAGCAAGTTTATAATCAAACTAAACTTAAATCTGTGGGAACGATGACGCTGTGTTTTTATCTGCTCCATGTGCCTGGTCCACTTGGTATTCCACAACTTTCACACCGTCATCAGCTTTAGTAAAATAACCTAGATGGGGATTTGACTAACTCATGGTTTCCCCTCTCCTAATTTTTTCAGATAGCCTCCTTTGTTTTTAGAAAAGCTGAAGTGGTGGGGCTTTAGTGATCGGCGCTACCAATGGCCAGTCAATCTACTCCACAGCCAATCATGGGCCCCCTCCTTGCTCGGGCCCCGCTAGCCCAATGGTTAATGCGGCCTTGGGTGTTAAATGCTAAATTTCTCGTTTCTCAGTTTTTCAGATCTTTTTGCCAACGTTTTGGCTTATGGTTTACATGCTTCTCACATCTTAATCAGTTATGTCTGCATAACATTATGAATTCATCATAGATATGTCTTGATTATTTTAGTGTTTATTCACACACATTCAAAGCACATGATTTTTTCATAACGCTCATATCCAGACTTCCCATAGACTCCCATCTGTATCAGTGCATGACATGGCAGATGTCCTGTTATTAAGTAATTCAGACATTGTTTAGAAAACTAAAGCTGCACGAATAGTGCTTTTGTTGTGGTTAAATTCTGCTGATTTTGCTTTGCTGGCTTTTCCAGCATGCACTGGGGCATGGATAATTATTGTGGATGTATTTGGTTGACTGTTTAGCTTTTTATTTACTCTGTTGATGCAAATTGTCTCATTTATTAGCTTGTTTTGTGATTCGTAGAATTCATTCATCTGAGTAAAAGTGGAATTAATCAGTTTTGTTGATTGTTAGCATTGTCGTCTCACACACAAAAGTTTGTGTGTGTGAAAACAAGAAACGTGATAAATTGCAAGATGTTGTGTTGTATTGAAGGCAGTGAGTTCAATTCACACATGCTTGTGTTGTTTGAGAAGTACTTAAGAGTGGTACTTTACACCAACGTGCTTGTTTTAAATGTTTAAAACAGTACATTGCTAAGTTAAATAACTCAGTGTGGTGTAGAATGGCTTATGGTTTTATTCAATTAAGTAGATTTTTACATCAGTTTACTAAAATAATCAGCATGCAAAAATGAATCTTACCAGCTCCCTTTGGTAGCTTGGTTGTCAGTGGTGTTGAATCAGAGAGACATGCATTTCCTGTGTTAAAAATAATAATACTGAGTCAGTTTTGCCAAGCTTTGATAACTTTATGAGTCATTTTATTGTATTTATTTGTATGTAATTCCCTTTGTTGTCATTTTGTTGCTCAGTTGTAATTGAAACGTTTGTCTTTATGTCTTGATGCCTTACTTTTCAGAGTGAAGAACAGGGCTACTTTAATTTTTCCCCCCTTAATTTCATTTTTATGTTTAGAAAAATCAATGTCTGTATAAACACAAACATCTTCAAAAGCTTGACTGTTATTGCCATAATTCAATGAAATTCCTGACCTGACCTGGCATTTATGAAATAATACAAAACAAAACAAAAAACCTGCTTCTACAAACACAATTGAATGTTTTGAATTGTTTGTTCTGTCCTTTTAGGAATTTACAAAATAAAATCTAATTTAACAGGGTTTTAAAGTAAGTGTTTGAAGCCAGCATACGGAAGCATTGATAGAAAGCAATCCGGATTATTTTTAATGGATTTTTTTAAATGAGATACAGCCTTTCCCTATGTGACAACTAGCCCTGGTTTGACCCATACTGGAACGTTATTGAGGACACAATGGTATATAGTGGTGTGCAGTGCACGATTATGGCAAAAATCACATTTATGATTATTTTAGTCAATATTGAGATCACAGTTATTTATGGTTACTGGCTTTGAAAAAATTTGAAAAGTTATTTTTAGTATCATTGAGATACTATTAGAGTTATTATTAATATTTAGATTTTTTTATATATACATTTTCTGTTCTCATTTTCTTTTTAGTTAAAGTTTCTTTTTAGTTTTTAGTAAATTTGCAGTGTTTTGTCATATTTAGTAGTTTTTCTTTTTAAAATGTCTATATAGTTAAAATATATCTAAATTTATATATAACGTTTATAGTAGTTCATAGTTCATAATATGAACAGTATGATAAATCTTCTGCTCACCAAGCCTGCATTTATTTGATTCAAAGTCCAGCAAAAGCAGTAAAACTTTAAAAATTTTTAACTATTTAAAATAACTGTTCTCCATTTGAATATATTTTAAAATGTAATTTATTTCTGTGATCAAAGTGAAATTTTCAGCATCATTAATCCAGTCTTCACATGATCCTTCAGAAATCAATCTAATGTGCCGATTAATTGATGTTTAAGAAACATTTTATTTTTATTATTATTATCAATATTCAAAACAGTTGAGTATTTTTATTTTCAGGATTCTCAGATGAATAGAAATATCCAAAGATCAGCATTTATCTGAAATAAAACGCTTTTGTGACATTATACAATATACTATTCAAAACTATATTCAAATTATAGAAATTAATACTTTTATTTAGGAAGGATGCTTAAATTGATCAAAAGTGATTAAGACATTTATAATGTTACAGAAGATTTTTTTTTTTTTTTTTTTTTTGCTGTACTTTGGATCAAATAAATGCAGGCTTGGTGAGCAGAAGAAACTACTTAAAAAAAACATTAAAAATCTTGCTGTTCAAAAACTTCAGACAGGTAGGTTAATTTTATTTTATATATTTATTATATATATTTTAATACTTATATTAATAGCCCTGTTTATACTATAATAACCCTGGAAAACATCATGCATTATTTGAATTTGTAAAAAATATATAAATATCATTGATTGATTCAATATTATTGTAAAAATGTGTTGTATTTTATGTATTATAGGGATGCACCAAAATGAAAATTCTAGGCCGACACCGAAAATTCTGGATACACTTGGCTGAAAACCGAAACTGCAAGTGCTTTGTAATAATTATAATTATTATTATTTTTATATAAATAATATGAAGTAATTCTTGTGCAAGTCTTTTTAATTTGACTCAATTATTTTAATTATACTGAATTTAAAAAACACAAGCCAATAAAATAACCAAACTTGAAAGTAACACAATAACAGCAGAAAATATATAAATATTAAATATCAATATATTATTTTTATTTAGTTCTATGCAAATTATGTATGCTATCCAAATAATGCCACAGTGCGGTGCGGCATATATTTTCAGCAGTTCTGTCAGGACCGCTGTTGTCAAAATGATAGACAGTTAGCAAACAGTTTGGTTTGGCGGCATGGTTCTGTTCTGGGCAAAAAAAACTCCCTGCCCATCCACGCAGCATGTCATGAATGAACAGGGAGAGCAGCAATAATAACCCCCCAGGGTAAACAGAACAGAACAAGCAGATAACATTAATGTACTTAAAGGAGAAGTCCACTTCCAGAACAGCAATTTACAAATAATTTACTCACCCCCTTGTCATCCAAGATGTTCATGTCTTTCTGTCTTCAGTGGTAAAGAAATTATGGGTTTTGAGGAAAACATTTCTTCATATAATGGACTTCAATTGTGCCCTCGATTTTGAACTTCCAAAATGTAGTTTAAATGCGGCTTCAAAAGGCTCTAAATGATCCCAGCCAAGGAAGAAGGGTCTTATCTAGCGAAACAATCTGTAATTTATTTCTAAAAATAAAAATTTGTATACGTTTTAAGCACAAAAGCTCATGTAGCACAGACGCTGGGATGCGCGTTCTTGAATGATTCGTTCATTTTGAACGGATCTTTAATGTGACTCGGGAAGAACGTGTCGTCTCGGGGAGTGATTCGTTCAGTCGCGCATGCGCAACATCCTATTAGGTTCTATACTGGAATTTGTTCACCTGTTTTGAGTCTTCGGGTTTTTCGAGTCGTTCGTTCATCTTATGGGGCTGTCACGTGATGAACGAACGACTCAAACCCGAAAACTTGTCAGATAGGAGGTGAGCTAATCGTAGACTAAAGACCCGGGTAAATAATGAATGAATCTTTTCTGTTTCTTATAGCATTACAGTTTTGTCTTGTGAGCAGTAGATGTGTTAGGTAAGTAACACGTAACATTTTAATTATATTTTGCTAAAATGAACGAAATGACTCGAAAAGAGATTCGTTCATTTTGCTGAACGAGATTCAATGGTCCAAGTCGGTAAAATGATCCGAACGTCCCATCACTACTACGAATCACATCTAAGTTCATCGTCTGTGTATTCCGGCTCAAAAAGGTAGAGTATGGTGAAAAACTCCATCTGATTTTCTCCTACAACTTCAGAATCGTCCGACATCGTTGTAGCTTTTTGTTTGTAAACAGTGTTTGACTTACTTGCACTTTCTTAGTCTTTGCGCGTTCGCTTTGTAAACACTGGGTCTGTAGTTCTGCCTATGTTCGGCGTGACCTTTCGACATGATTCAATAGTATGTGAACGCACATCCCAGAACCTGTGCTACACAAGCTTTTGTGCTTAAAAAGTATACACATTTTTATTTTTCGAAAAAAATGACTGATCGTTTTGCTAGATAAGACCCTTCTTCCTCAGCTGTGATTGTTTAGAGCCTTTTGAAAGTGCATTTAAACTACAATTTGGAAGGGCACAATTGAAGTCCATTATATGAAGAAAAATCCTGAAATGCTTTCCTCAAAAACGACTGAAGACAGAAACAGACAGATCTTGGATGACGAGGGGGTGAGTAAATTATTTGTAAATTGTTGTTCTGGAAGTGGAGTTCTCCTTTAATGATATTTAAGTGTAAGACATTATTCAGATAAAAGGAGTCTGATTCAATGAGGAATATCAGAAGCCAAATCCTGACTGTGGCAAAAGGAGGAGTTGGGGATAGAGAAGGGTGTTTTACATATAGGAATGTGGTGATAGGTGTCATATTCCTACAGGTGGATGTGATCAGCTGAGAGTCAGCTGATGCGAGCTTGACTCACGTGACCTGCCAGAACTAACGCTATAGGCTTCATTTTTGGTGCATCCCTAATATATTATACATTTATATATTATTTATTTGGGCTTTTAGGGAAGGCCAAAAGCATACCACTGTAAAGGAATTTATAATATAAGAAAACAACACTTTAGTTGTATCTTGATTATCTTGCTTTCATAATCATTGTAATCATTGTATTTGAAAATACAGTTTGTTTAATTGTGTAGCCCTAATGGTACATTGAGAGTGAGATGACACGTTTTGCCTTTAGCAGTGGACTGTGATGACATGCATGTGAATGTGAGTCCGCTCTGCTCTACGTGTCAGTCTGGGATTAATCCCACTCCGCCGGGCGGCTTGAAGATGACAGTGCGTTTACAATATCAAACCATATGGCGGTGTAAGTCTTTGGACAGAGTCCGTCGTGGGTTTTTTTTTTGGTTTTGCGCCAGTGCGAGAGTCTGACAGTATGCCACATGTTTACACGTCAACCGTTGCTACACTAGAGACTCTGTCCTCGCAGCTGCTCCCTTCTCTGTGTTTTTCTCACATTTCGCCTTCCCAGCGTCCCCTCGCAGCCCTGCCTTTGACAGAGCCTCAGTAACCTGCACACAATGAAAGGCCCTTTCACTCGCTACAGACTATTTGCTGCTTGTTCAGGTATTTGATAGTGTCTGTTTCTGACTCCTGCCTTCGTCTGCACCTGTGGCCTGCAGGCATTCAGCAGATATAATTTGATTTGACAGGATGGGTTCTTGATGCACAGCTCTGCGTCTTTGCTTTTTATGTGCCATATTCCCTCTGTTAGGATCCCCATGGAGAAAAGGCGTTGGTTTTTATCATCCGGCAGATGGGAATCTTATTCCCGTACCCTGTAATCGAGTAAGACTGTGGTGATTTGAAGACAGTTGTTGATTAAGGTTATATATGAAAGTAATAAGGCACAAGAGATGATTCTTTATTGCTAAAATTGGTTTAGAAGTCATTTTGTTGTAACAACTCTTCACTGTGGTAAAATCACTATAATACATAGCTTCAAATGGATTATAGCTTTTATAAAACCGCAGTGCGATAAAAGGTTTCAGTGTTCAATTGATAGTGGCTTTATTTATTTATTTATTTAGTGGCAGTAATCCTTTATGATTCTTTAAAGCAAAGAATTGACTCAAAGTTAGGGTTCTTACATTTCATTATTAATTATTAACAACAACAATAACAAAACTAATAATAATAATAACTATTATTATTATTATTATTATTATTTGTATTATTATTATTATGAATATTGTTATTAATATAATAATAATAATAATAATAATAAATTAATATATAAATATATAAATATATATAAATAATATTATTATCAACAACAGCTACAATAATATGGATTAATTAATATGTTGTGTATTAATACATATGATGTGTTAATATGGTTATTAATAATATGAATATCTAAATATAAAATGTAAATAATCAATGATACCTCTCTCTCTCCTTCGGCTTGCTCCCTTTATCAGGGGTAAATAATCAAAGATACCAACGCTCAATAAATTATTATATTTCATATATAATATATATATTTCTTATACAGTATATTGTAATTATTATTTTATTATCATTGTTATTATCATTTGTAGTAGTAGTAATGTAATTAGATGTGTTTCACAAATTAGCATTTATTATATACACACACACACACACACACAAATTATCATTTATTAGCATTATTTAATATTTATTTATTTTATTTATTTATTTTTAATAATAATAAATGAATATATAACTATATATTCAATATGTTTTTACATTGTTCAAACGTTACATTTATTATTATTATTGTAATAATATTTTTATTTTTATTTTTATTATTAAATAAAAAAATATATAAATAATCAACAATGTCAATGTTCAATAAATTGTTACATTTCTTATATTGTAATTATTATATATTATTATTGTTATTATTATTAGTAGTAGTGGTAATGCAATTAGATGTATGTTTCACAAATTATTATTATTATTATTATTATTAACAACAGCAACAATAACAAGGACGACAGTAATATATGAATATATAAATATAAAAATATATAAATAATCAACAATGCCAATGTTCAATAAATTGTTACATTTCTTATATTGTAATTATTATATTTTATTATTGTTATTATTATTAGTAGTAGTGGTAATGTAATTAGATATAGGTTTCACAAATTAGCATTTCTTAATACAATACAATATAATATAATATAATATATACATATATGTGTGTGTGTGTGTGTGTATATATATATATATATATATATATATATATATGTATATATGTGTGTTATAACATATAAATGTTTCACTAACCTTAAAAATGAGCATTTATTTGCATTATTAGAATTTTTTGTTATTATTATTATTATTAATGTTAATAGTAATAATAATGTTATTGTGTGTATATATATATATATATATATATATATATATATATATATTTTTTTTTTTAAATAATATATTAATAATATAATTTATTATTCTAACTTTTTTTTACTGTAATGAAATTTATATTTCACCAACCATACAAATTAGCATTTATTAGCATTTATTATTATTATTTTAATTTAATAATATAATAATATTACAGTGTAATCAGACTTTAGCCATAAATTAGTTTTTAAGATACTGAAAAAGCACAAATGTCAGGGCATGTCAAAACATCTCGAGGGCCCCAATACACCCTCAGACCCCAGAGGGTTAATTACATATCTTTTTTAAAATGGATATTGATTTGATTCAAATCGATTCAAAATACATTAATTCAATTTGTTTGTGAATTGGACAGTGTTATTTTGTGGCGCTCTTTCTTTATATTTCATCTGTGTATTCTACCTCTATAACAGTTATCAGTGGCAATTCAGATGATATTACACATGAGTTAATATCACACTGAGGTTTAAAGGAAGGTCAGTTGGATATCCAGGTGTGAGCGCACACAATGCCTGTACTGTTTTAGCATCACAACACGTCTTGTTATTTATTCACAGAGCAGTTTAATAACCGTTCACGCGCTGCCTCTGTAATTGTTCACATTTTATGAAGGTCTTGGCCTATTGTTCTTGTTTTGATGTTTTCTGTATCTTGGCAACATCAGCCTATTTCTCACAGAAATAGATTTAATTTATCAACTGCTGTTCAAATCCATCTTTTATGCTTTAACTCAGGCAACTCCAAATCAGATTAGCTAAACTTGTGTGCTTGCATCCAGCCTATTTTAAAGAATCTTTATACATCTTTTATATATTTATATATGTATTTATAATCTGTCCCACTTCCTCTTTATCACCTCACCATGTCAAAACACCATGTAGGCGTCATTGAAGATTGCAGAACGCTATGTTATAATATATTCATTTGTCTGAAAGATGAACTTTTGCGTCTTAGTTTCAATAAATACACTTGGAGTAAAGTTTTGACTTCTGAAAGTTACAGTACGTTTCCGTAATACAATGAACTTTTACCTCAGAAGATGAAAGAAAATTTGTCTCCTCATGAAATGAGCCCTTTAAGTCCTGTGCTCTGTCAGATCACATAAATACGCCGCTGTACTTCTGTCTCAAAGAGGTTCTGCTGCGTTTTAAGTGAGTACAGAGGGTTTATGCACCTGTGAAGAGACAGAACCCCGTCCCAGAGGGGCTGATGGGAAATTAGAGCCTCCAACAGAGAGAAAATGACGTCATGTTTGAACAGTGTCAGAAGTAATCTACACTAATGATTCATCTTATGAAGATAAATGGGTAGAACGCATCTAAACGTGTCTCGTACTGTCACCAGAGTAGAGTAAGGATGAGATGAGAGTCTTTGTGGAGTCTGTTTTAGTAACGATGTAGAATGATAATAATGTACTTTACACTTAATGAAATGAAAGTGGACCTAATTTGTATTCTTAATTTTTCTTGTCTCCTTGTGCAGATTCGTTGGTGCATGGTTTTCAAAATCCATTTCAATTCAAATTTTTCAAAGTAAGATTAGTCGTTTTGATTTTTTCCCCTTTATTTCATATCCTGTTCAGATCAGAAATGCATCTATAATGGAAATAAAATAGGTTTAAACAGCACTTTGTACTGTTTTTAAGCTCTATACCACTTATTAAAAATAATGTTGTACAGTTGAAGTCAGAAGTTTACATACACATTGCAGAATCTGGAAAATGTTAATTATTTTACCAAAATAAGAGGGAGCATACAAAATGCATGTTGTTGTTGTTTTTAGTACTGATCTGAATAAGATATTTCACATAAAAGATGTTCACATATAGTCCACAAGAGAAAATAGTAGTTGAATTTATAAAAATGACCCCGTTCAAAAGTTTACATACACTTGAGTCTTAATACTGTGTTGTTACATGAATGATCCACAGTGGGGTTTTTTTTAGTGATAGTTGTTCATGAGTCCCTTGTTTGTATTGAACAGTTAAACTGCCCTCTGTTCTTCACAAAAATCTTTCAGGTCCCACAAATTATTTGGTTTTTCAACATTTTTGTGTATTCTATGATTTTGGGACTCATATGCAGCTATTACAGAAGGTTCAGACGCTCACTGATGCTCCAGAAGGAGAAACGATGCATTAAGAGCCAGGAGGGTGAAAACTTTTGGACAGAATGAAGATGTGTACATTTTTCTTATTTTGCCTAAAAATCATATTTTTTTTCATTTACTACTGCCCTTCAGAAGCTACAGAAGATACTTACATGTTTCCCAGAAGACAAAATAAGATAAATCTAAACAAAAAAAAACAGCTGTGGATCATTAAGGTAACAGCACAGTATTAAGAATCAAGTGTATGTAAACCTTGGGGTTATTTTCTGTTGTGGACTATATATAAACATCTTTTATGTGAAATATCTTATTCAGGTCAGTACTAAATGAAAAAATATCATGCATTTTGTATGATCTCTCTTAACTTGGTAAAGTAATTAACATTTTGCAGATTCTGCAAGATGCAGGTGAACTTTTGACTTCAACTTTTTTTTTTTTTTTTTTTTTTTTTTGAAAGAAATTAATAATCTTATTCAGCAAGGACTTATTAAATTTACTTCTATAACAATCCTGGAGAAACAAGTATCACTTTTTCCACAAAAATATGAAGCAGCACAACTGTTTTCAGCATGGATAATAATAAGAAATGTTTCTGAGCAGCAAATCAGCATATTAGAATGATTTCTGAAGGATCATCTGATGTAATGATGCTGAAAATTCAGGTTTGCATCACAGGAATAAATGACATTTTTAATTGCATTCAAATAGAAATCAGTTATTTTAAATCGTACAAATATTTTACATTATTGCTGTTTTTACTGTATTTTTAATCAAATAAATGCAGCTTTGGTGCGCATAAGAGACTTCTGAATGGTAGTGTACAACTAATGTTTAAGAGAATTACAGCTGTAAATGTTTCCTCAGGTCCATGTTTGTGTTTTGGGGCTGTGTATGCCTGTTTTGAAAATCCTCCAAAGATTACATGCTGTTGCAACTCACTAAGTGTCTGGGTGTTCTGTGAGTTTAATTATATACCGTGAAGGGCCCTTCAGCTCATTTCTTTCAACACACAATGGTCTGCTGATCTTCGATGTAGTAATTTTAATCAGACCCGCATTTGGAAGAACATACACATTAACATGTTATTCTGCCAGTGTCAAGAGCCATTCATTAAAATTGTGATTAATGCATAGTTGCACCGGTTCGTTTGTCATTGATGTATACCATCTGTAATGCAATTTTCACTAAACCTGGGCGACATGGCAAGAAGCGTGCAATTTATTTCAGCCTTTTGAAGATTTTGAAGTTTTGGATCATTATTGATAGATGTTTCCCTTGTGTTGTGCTGAAAATTGCTTGTAAATCTCTCAGTATGCAATATTGTCACCAAATCTTGCATTCTGTGTTTTTATCAGCTTGTTTTCCTTCAATTAGCACAGGTTTTGTATTTCTTTTTGGAACAGATTGATCGTAGGGCTCATTGAGTTTATGCACCTCAGTTTTTGAGTGAACATTGCCAAAATTATCCCTTTCATTTAAAAACTGAGGTGCACAAACCCAGATCTATAGTTCAGGTCAATAATTTATTGAATACAAGATGTGGTAATAATACAGCCTATATGAGAAATTTACAAGCATTTTTTGTAGGCTGGTCATTTTAGCAGAACCGTGTAACAAGGTGATGAAAAAAATCATAAAAAACGTTGTTTTTGGGGGGAAGTTGTTATTTCCTGTGTAAGCAAAAGTCAGTACGTTTTAGTCCAATGCGATAACATTTACTAGCATCTTTGTGAAAAACAACATCAACATAAATATTGACATAACATCTTTTAAAAGCTGAAAAATTTTGCACAACTTTGAGTAAAAATGTACATGAATGCATGTTTTTTAATTGAGCATCATTTTGTTCGTTTAAAAGACTTAACTTAAAATGTGCAAATTTATAATTTTAGTTTATTGCGAATATTCAATATGTATCGACCAGCTAAAGTGTTCACTGCTTAAAGTTCCCGATGTAATGTGTATTTTAATCCTTGAGTAAACCCCTCACAACCTGTTGTAGTCAGACAGCAATCTATTTGCAGTCAGTTAGCATTCCAGAGAAATAAGAAATAAAATCAAATTCATTTCTTTTCCTGCTGCATCCTTTCCCAGCAATTCAATTTTAAACATCTGAGGAGTTCATCCGTCAAACCCACCCATTCCCGACCTTCTCCAGGAGATTTCTTGAACGCTCTGACTTCGCCACTTGAATATTCTGTTTGAAATTTTAGCGTGTGGAATTAGCATATGGTTGAGTGATAATGTCAGTGTTATGAATGGTTTTCAATAAAAGCGCTAAAGTAATGATACTGAACCTTTAACAGACAGCACTGCTGGTGAACTCCTTATTTTTCATCATTTTATGACAGCTCGTTCGGTTAAATTTATCAGTTCAGGCCTTCCCCGCTGAGGGAAATCATATTTACTCATATCCCATAGGCCTGTCTTTAAAGAGCGAGGGAAAACACATATTTTCTTATTCTCTTTATTTACGCTGAGGCTTTAAAGCCGGACTGAACAGCATCTGAAGACATCAGTTGAGTTCATTATAGACTGTCCATAAGCAGGACTGCAGATAATATGAAGTATAAACCAGTAGGAGCCATTCAGCATATATTTAACTTTATATGGCATACTGTAAAAATGCTTTCAGTTTTGTAAAAAAAAGTTTTTCAAGAAAGTCTCTTATGCTGCATTCATTTGATAAAAAAAAAAAAATACTGTAAAATAGTAATAATATGAAAGACAATCTAAAAAAAAAGGTTTCTGTTTGAATAGATTTAAAAATGTAGCTAATATTTTTGCTGATTTTTTAACATCATTACTCCAGTCTTCAGTGTCACATGATCCTTCAGAAATCATTATAATATGATGATTTGCTGCTCGATGCTGAAAACAGCTGTGCTGCCTTATATTTTTGTGGTTGAATATTTGTAATTCAGTAAATTCCACTTCCTTTCAGTTTCCAATTAAGCTTCCTGTCAGGTTTGGCTAATTCAAATTCCGTCTGATTCTTAAATTCAGAGCCCTAATTTAAAGATAAAATTTCTTAGTAATTCACAAATGTGACCCTGGACCACAAAACCAGTCATTAGGGTCAGTTTTTTTAAATTGAGTTTTATACATCTTCTGAAAGCTAAATATTTGAAACTATCTGAAAATCTTGGAACTGAGGGTGCAAAATCAAAATACAGATAAAATCGCCTCTAAAGTTCTTAGCAATGCATATTACTAATCAAAAATTACATTTTAATACATTTCCAGTAGGAAATTTACAAAATATCTTCATGGAACATGATCTTTACTTAATAATTAATGATTTTTGGCATAAAAGAAATGTCAATAATTTTGACCCATACAATGTATCTTTGGCTGTTGCTACTTAAGACTGGTTTTGTGGTCCAGAGTCAAAAATAGGTTTCTAAAATGTTTTTTGAATGTATTTAGATAAAGTGTGAACATGTATTATTCTCCCTGATTGACTGAATAGAAAAGCCGGAGCTCTCATCTGCATTCAGAGCCCAGCATGTCCTCTGCTGTAGTCTGGGACAGGAGGGCGACATCACTTCCTGTGAAACTTCCCCGCATTCCCTCTCTTTCTCTCTTTCACAGAGTGACAGCCGTGTCTCTGTGTGTCTTAGCAGCTTCGCTGATAATCCTCACAGCTTTACCAGCCTCAGTCCGTCTCTCAAAGCACTAACGCAGACAATTCAACACCTCCGGAGTCCTGTAGAAACACGGCTTCATTCAGGATTAGACGGCCACGTTTGTGGACTCAAATAGGCAGCTTTCTGGACAAAGATTAAGCCTAGTGCTGGATTAGATTACATTGTTAATAGAGAATGCTTTTTAGGTCAGGACAAAGTTTAATCTGCCATAGAAACACATATCAGATGTGGTCAAATAAACAGAGGGCTTAATGGACATCCACTGGAAAAACTTTAATCCAGCAGGAGGCTTAATGTAGCTCTTAAAACAGACTACGGATTGTTCAAAGTATTCCATAACAGCTGTAGAGATTAAGATCCAATCAATAGTCGTAACTGAGAAAGCAACGAATACACAGGTTTAATTTATTTAGTTATTTGTGTGTTTTTAAGAGTTCAATGTGTGTTTCTGGTCCATTATTATCAGGTGAGCAGGACTGTATCTATTAGTTTTCTTGTTTTTCTGAATCATTAAATGGATGAGAGTCTCCAGGAACTTCTAGAACTGCATAGTAGAACATTTTCGTCACTCAGGCCCTCTGGACACACACACACACACAGTGAGTTATTTTTTAAAATATCTTTTGTTGTTCTTCTTTCACACTTTTGGAATCTCAGTTGTATATATGAGCAATATCACATAAGTAGCAGTGCAATATGGCTGTAAGTTGGCACGGCTGTGATTTGGCCGATATACAGCCATATCATATGGCTAACGAGTGTGATATTGCATTTATACCACAGTTCAATGGCACAAGTGTGTAAGTGTAAGTACATAAGAAACAACAACAGAGTGTCTTTAAAAACCCTCCTTTGTGCAAATTTCTTCTTTCTGCTGCAGTTTTGAATCTCATTTTGACAGTTTTAACAGCTGAGCCCGAGCCTCCGTTACTAATTCTAAAAGAACTACTAACGAAGGAACACTGAGTTGCTTCATTGAAAGGTTATTGTATTACTGTATTAAAAGTTCACTGTATTATGTAGAGTATTATGAGAGAGAATCGGACTGAGCGAGTGTGATTACCTGCATCTGCTAAAGCATTCATTCTTCAGCTCAATCTCACATTCATAATAAAACATTACTTTGAACGTCCGCTGAAGAAAGCGATATCTTTGTCGTACTATCCTTTCATCTGTTAATGTTCATTTCTGATGACAGCACTGCTCAGTGCATTTGTTGGCTGCGTCTTTAAGGTAAAACTAACTTCTTTGTTTACAACAGCATTTCAGTTTCTTTCAATATAAAAGTCTTTACTGCTGACTCGTTAAAACAGTCTCTTGTCGCTATCTAATGGCGGAACAATGTAACTAAGATCACCATCACAGTGCATTTATACAACAGTTGGATGGCACAAGTGTGTAAGTACATAAGAAACAACAACAGAGTGTGTTTAAAAACCCTCTTTTGTGCAAATTACTTCTTTCTGCTGTGGATTTGATCTCAGTTTAACAGTTTAACCGCTGAGCCCAAGCCCCCGTTACTAATTCAAAAACGTCACTTTAGAACTAGTAACGAAGGAACGTTGACTTGCTTCTTTAAAAGCTTATTGTTTTACTGTAATTGTAATTTGTGGAGTATTATGATAGAGAGGTGGACTGGGCGAGTGTGATTTCCTGCATCTGATGCAGCATTCATTCTTCAGCTCAATCTCATGTTCACAGTAAAACATTAGTTTGAATGTCCGCTTAGGAAAGCAATATCTTTGTCGTACTATCCTTTCATCTGTTAAGAAAAATTTCCAATGACAGTAATGCTTATTGCATTTGTTGGCTGCGTCTTACAAGCTGTTGTTGAAAGTATGGCTGCCCCCTGATAGTTGACTAACCTTTAGTTGACAAGAAGAGGCTTGGTCGACCAAACTTTTATTAGTTGCTTAGCAAAAAAAAAAAAAAAAAATTCCACAGGAAGTGGTGAAGTCATGCATTTTTGGTCATAGAGATAAAACTAATACATCTTTCGAATCTGTAAATACTCTACGTTTATTTATGTGCACTCAGAATAACAACGAAACATTGCACTTTTGTAAAATAATTAAAGCAAACAGGACGCACGTTCTGCCGTCTCGTCTCTGTGAACATGAGCACGAAACTTTGAAACTCCATGTAAACTTGCCTTACAGACATGAAAAATATATCTATAGAAAGTGAAATATCTACTTTTTAAATGAACCAATTTTTAAATGAAAACAAATATTCTCAGATTATGTAATCCGTATGAAACATGCATACAGGCACATCACTACTGCAGAGATGAAAAGTCAGTGTCGCCGACTTCATAAAAAGAAAACAAAGTAGTTTATCAAAAAATTATTAAACCATTAATGCAGCCTCCTTGCTGTTTTTCCCTGACACATTTATAATCATTACTTCTGCTAGTGTGCTGTGGCAAGCTTTATGTGCACTTGAGCGCTTATTAGGCTATGTATGCAGTTAAAGACTATGGTTTGGCATATGGTTTATTAATAAACGTGCGACTAATAGTCGACTAATGCTTAAAATGAACAACTACTAGTTTTTTTAGTCGAGGGCAGCCCTAGTTTTAAGTAAAAATAATTTTTGTTTACAACCCTTTTTCAGTCACTTTCACAATAAAAGTCTTTACTGCTGACTCGCACATTAAAAAAATGTTGTCGCCATCTAATGGCAAAACTGTGTAACTAAAATTACCATCACAAACACACACACACACCATTTTCCAATAGTAAATACTATTATTAAATTCTACTATTATTTATATATTATTTATTGAATAATTTATTGAGCCATCATAAAAGTTGCTAGACAAGTCAGTCGAAAGTACAAAGGCAGCGCTCTGATATACAGCATATATTTACATAAAATAAAATCTGAGGAAATTTAGCCCTCAGACAAAATTGTTTGCTCTGGGACAAATAAAAGATTAATGAGACCAAAGACTGCCTGTTAGATTCACCCAAAACAAATTATATCTCGTGTTTAACTACTATAGAGACATCAGAGCCAACAGCAAATTCCAGAAGATCTGGCCAAGGTGAGGCTGCTCTTGGCGGGTTTGCGAGTGCAGAGCGGCTGCTGACACTCTGGAACTCACATTTCTGAAAATATCCAGGCAAATTTTTATTAACAAACTGCAACAAGTATACAAGTATATTCTCATCTAAAAAACTCTTAAAACTACATTCTGTGATACAAAAAAAGTATTATTTGTAAAATTATATTAGACTTGGGCATCCACCATGACACTCACTATGAGAAATACCGCAAGCGGAGTGATAAAAATTGCAAAAGTGCTATAAAAATAGAGATGACTTGACTTTTCCCCAGAAAAAGACATAGAGGCTTGGAATGACATTTAAGAGAGAGTTTTCATTTTTTTTTCTCTGTCTTTAACAAATTTGCTGGCAAAGACAAACAGAATCAAAGCAGGAAGTGAGTCATTATATCAGCAACACTTTGACCCCTTGGGTTTCTGTATAGTAATGAAAGTTTTATGCAAATTAGTACAAGTCTGGCTAGTTATCTCCTGCTGGTAGATGTTGTAACCACACCATCTGGCAGCAAAAAGCATATTTTGTCTATTGACTGGTATTCAGAAAAAAAAAACAAATACAATATGTGTTCAGAAATGAGCAGTCATAAGCACAGATGTAATTCTGGGAGGTCCTGCGACAGCTGAGCAATTGAAAATGCTCACAGATAGCTTTCTCTAGATCTTATAGCCCCCCTTCTTTCAACCTTGCAGTGTCATTGATGTGCTCGACTCCAGACAGTAAATGCTGCTTGCAGCTGAATGTATTATTCTTCCTCCATTTGATAACTTTTTTCCCCCTGTGGTGAAAACTCACCAAACTTTGCATGCATGAGGGCTCTGCGGCTAATTGACTTTTGTGTAATTTTGGGATCGATGGGATGTATAATTGCCTAGCAACTCGCAGTTAAATTTGCAACATTCAGAATGTCAGCTTTACCATCCCGTTTGAGCTAGAGAGCTGAAATTTGATTCCTCGGGAGAACAAAATTTGCCTTGGGGACCTTTAGGGATAAATTGAATGAATAATAGGTTCAAAAGAGCAGCATTTATTTCAAATAGAAATCTTTTGTAACATCATAAATGTTTTTACTGTCATTTTTAATGCATGCTTGCTGAACAATCGCATTCATTTCAGAAAAAAAACGCCTTTTGAACAGTAGTATGTGTGTAAATGTTAATATTTAGCGTCTGGTGCACACAGAGGCGAACTGCACTGTACGCAGAGAAAGAACGCAGTGCACTTTGAGACTTCCTCTGTGCTGACTTTTTCACTTTTCCCTGATTTCATTTAATGTGAGATGACATGTGCAGTCTTAGCCAAGTCAAGCTCTTTTATGATGACTGCAGATGAGGTTTCCAGCAGTGTAAAGTACCTGAGTAATCATACTTTATTAGTGTACTTAAAATCTACAGGAAAGCCATCCGTAACCAGTTTAACTTGCAAAATTGGATATTCACCAGTAAAAGATGTAGGGCTGGACTTGTGAAAAGTGGGCGTTGCTTACCAGAATGCAGTGAGGTGATTGGAGGAGAGAGATTTGTGACGTGAGCTGTAAACGAAAGTGATCTTGTGTAATAACATGCACTGATTAATCGCTCACAGCAAGACCAAGAAGTGTGTATTAAAGAAAGTAAATGGGGTCATTTAGATTTCACGATCAATTTATGTATCTTTTTTTAGAGGCTTTGTACTTGAGTAGTGCTGAAACTAAAAACCCTTAATTAAATTTTCAAGGGCAGACATCATACTTTAAGTCCATTAAATTTTCTTTCAAAGCACACATTTCTCAGGTGTCTTCTTAGTGAGCCAACATACAAATTAAATAATTTTATTTACTTTTATGTAAAACAGTCAACAAAATCCATTTCAGTTTGCAGTGCAATTTGGCCACAGCTATGATCATTTATCCTTGTGAGGAAACGTCTCATCAGTCACCAAAACATGAGTTTTTGACCCAAAGCAATTGCTTTAATTAATGCATTCATGCATTTTAATTAAAAACACTGATAGGTGAACTTCACTTTGAGTTAATGATCACTATTAAAAAAATAGTTCTTCCAAAAATGAAAATTTGCTGAAAATACGTCCCCTCAAGGCATTCAATATGTAGACGAGTTTGTTTACATCACAACAGGTTTGGAGAAATTTAGCATTACTCACTTGCTCAGCAATTGATCATCTGCAGTGAATGGGTGCCGTTAGAATAAGGCTCTAAACAGCTAATGTAAACCACACCACTCCAGTCCATCAATTAACATCTTATAAAGTGAAAATCTGTGTGTTTGTAAGAAACAAATCTATCATTATGGTGTTTTAAATTAAAGCCATTGCTTCCAGCTAAAATAAAGTTTAAACTTGTCTTGTCTGAATCAGGACAGAAATTTGCAGAGATCAAACACGGTTTACAACTGAAAAGCAGTCTAAAATGACTCTAAATGAAGATGTTGGTGAATTTTGATGTGAGAGTGATTTTTTCACTTAAGTTAGCCCCTAGTGAAAAATAAATATAAATGTATTTAAAATAGATTTATTTCATGTTAAGTATACTACAAATACATTTACATATTATGTACTATGCATTTGTACTTTCAGTATACTAAACTGGTATATTTAAAGTCTGCTAAAACTAATTTTGTACAAAATGCACTTTAATTGTACAGAAGTAGTTCTGAAATCCAACTTAAGATATAATTAAGTGTATTTGATCGTGCTAAAGTGGAACTATTGCAAGTATACTTCAGGTGCACTTTATACAATCCTCATCAATTGTCATCCAAGATGTTCATGTCTTTCTGTCTTCAGTCCTAAAGAAATGATGTTGACTTGCCCTGATTTTGAACTTCCAAAATGTAGTTTAAATGCAGCTTCAAAATTGCTCTAAACGGAGCCAGCCGAGGAAGAAGGGTCTTATCTAGCGAAATGATCGGTCATTGTTTTCGAAAAATGAACATTTGTATACTTTTTAAGCACAAAAAAAAAATGAACAAAATGATTCAAAAAAAGATTTGTTCATTTTGCTGAACGAGACTCAAAGGTCAGAGTCGGTAAAATGATCCGAACTTCCCATCACTACTACAAATCACGTCTTCAGATCACCACAAGTTCATCGTCTGTGTACTCCGGCTTAAAAAGGTACAGTATGTCGAAAAACTCCATGTTATTTTCTGCTACAACTTCAGAATCGTCCGACATCGTTGTACCTTTTTGTTTGTAAACAGCATTTGACTTACTTGCACTTTTTTTAGTCTTTGCGCGTTCGCTTTGTAAACAATGGGTCTGTGGTTCCATCTGCGTTTCGAAGTGATTCAATAGTACGTGAACGAGCATCCCAGAGCCTGTGCTACATGAGCTTTTGTGCTTAAAAAGTATACAAATTTTTATTTTCCAAAAAAAAATGACAGATCGTTTCGCTAGATAAGACCCTTCTTCCTCATCTGGGATCGTTTAGAGCCCTTTGAAGCTGCATTTAAACTACATTTTGGAAGCTCAAAATCGGGGCACCAATGAAGTCCATTACATGAAGAAAAATCCTGAAATGTTTTCCTTCATGACTGAAGACAGAAAGACATGAACATCTGGATGACAAGGGGGTGAGTAAATTATTTGTAAATTGTTGTTCTGGAAGTGGACTTCTCCTTTTAATACGTGTTGGACTCAGTGTGCAAGGTTTCTGTGCGTAACAAATTTTTAGAATGATGAATATGAAAAAACACATATGAAAATTGTTGTTCTGGAAGTGGAGTTCTCCTTTAAAAAGTCCTGACTGTGATTCTGATTGAAATTGGTGGTGTTCCTTTAATGAGAAAATCTCCACTGAATCTTGATTTCATTAGTCCGTTTTTTAACTTTTGTGCAAACGTTTTGCTTTTATGTTTTTTGGCAAGATGGTTTTTAATTGAATGAAATTCTGAAACAGAGTCTCCCCACCATACTTTAACAATTTCTCAGTAGTCATTAGACATGTATTAGCTTCATAACAAGAAATGAGTTTAAATTAGCCTGAAATCCACAATCACTACAGGAGCTACAGTGCTATCTAAGCAGGAACTCTTTTTTGCCCAAATTAAAAAGAAACTTGGAGTGTAAAAACACACAGTGCATAGATTTACGAGATTCATAAATTATTTCTCCGGGTTTGTTCATTCATTGATAAGTGACCGTGGAAGCGCACGCTGTTTAATTTGAGCGCAGCGCCCTGTCCTCCGCCGAAGAGTGTACAAAAGACTGACCTTCATTTGCTCAAATTCAATTATCATACAACTCCTATCACATTATAGAGTAATTATCCTCCTGTAAGCCTCCTTGAGGTACATGCAAAGATTTGACTTGGCCGTACTTGGGACCTACTGTACTAGTAATATGAAAAATGGTAATGAATCAATTTGATCTTCCCGTGTCCTTGAATACTACGGAATAATGATATCCTGATTGTCTTTGGACAAAAAAGTGTAAAGGATTCTGGGTAATGTATGCAAATGAAAGGGCAATTATGCATAGCCGGTTCTCCCGGCCCGACACGGTGTTCTAAAGCACCTGTGCTGTCATTCAGATGTGATAACAAACATTTCACGTTATTCAGTTTATTAGCGTCATCGGAAGGACATGGATCACAGTGATAGGTTTGGAAATTAGAAACTGGTTCTGAATAAGATTTCTGAATTTAGTTTTTACAAAAATAGTGGAACTGAATGATTGAACCATCTTTGTGAGTGTGCAGTTTGAATTGAATGTTGAATTGAATAATTAGACAACGAATTTGTCTTTGGTTGTGGGCTTATTCACAAACAAATGACTCTTGTGAATTGATAGTGTTAATAAATCAGTCAGAAAGACTCATCAGTAGATCTTAGTCAGAGTAGCGTTGTTAATTTAATTTTTGACAGGAATGAAAACAAATCTGTGAGCTAGTGAAGTACAGTGCGATGAGTGGATTGCTCTGTTGTTTAACAACATCCTTCAGAATAAAATCTTTTGGTTAGACTTTATTTTAAGGTGTCCTTGTTTCAGTGTAATTATACATTTAAGTACTGAGTAATAATAATTAACTACATGTACTGATATGGTTAGGGCTAGGATCAGGGTTTGGCTTGGCGTTACTAGCATGTAATTATGCCTCATTAATGTTTATTTTAGTTATAAGTGCATGTAACGTGTAACAAGGACACCTTAAAATAAATTGTTACCAAAATTTAAGTAGACAAAAGCCTCACAGCCCCGTTTTCATGCATAAATTTAATATGGTGTCTTACCTGACTAATGACTATCACTCTTGAACTATCAGTTAATATGTACTTGAGACTTAATTAATGAATGTTTTCATATGACAGTGTGCATTATTAACTAATACTTTATTCAAATAAACAAAAACATAAGAAATAGTGTTTAGTAAATGTTCTTACATTTTTTCCTATTTATTAGTTTTGGTGTATTTTGTTTTAATTCTTTTAGTACTTTGGTAAGTTAAACTAAAACAAAATGAGAAATGTTGCCTTGGCAGCAAAAATATTTTATTTTATTTTACTTTATTTTTGTGTTTATTTTATATTATATTATTTTTTATTTAATTTATATTATTTTTAAATGTGCATTTAAAGATTAGAATATTGCATATTGCATAAATAATACTTTATTCAAATAAACCAAAATATAAAATTAGTTAAAACAATTAAAACAATTAAAACAACATCCATTCCTTTATTATATTTATTTATTTAATTATTTTAGCTTTTTTTCTTATACTTTATTTTTTGTTTATTTTATATTTTGTATTTTGTTTTTTATTTCATTTTATTTTATATTTATTTATTTTTTATTATATTATTTTTTATTTTATTTTATTTTATTTTATTTTAGCAAGTGCAAATAGGAATAGATGCTATTTGCACTAAGTGAAAATAGCATATTTCCTTAGCGATAGATGCTATTTACACTAAATGCAAATAGCAATGGATTCTATTTACACTAAGTGAGAATAGCAGTATTTTCTGCTACTTATTGCAAATAGTGGCAATTTTCTGCACCTCAGTATTGTGTGTAAATTAGAATTTAGAATTAAAATTAGAATACCATTTCAACTTTTTGACTATTTCCTTCATTTTTATTGAAAATAAATGTCTTTCTGATGTAATGTGAGATTTGGAAAGGCGGATTTGAAAATATGAGAAGCAAAAAGGCAGATTTGAACGATCGTTGACAATCATCTTTTGTAGTGTTGACTAGACCAATCACATGTTGGTGGGCGGAGTTAGTGTAAATAGCCTCTGCCAGCAAGGCAGGCTATTTACACTTAGTGTAAATAGACACTCTGTAACAAAAGTGGTTTTATGGTTTAACTTTCAGTTTACAATAATAGCCCTGTTCAGGATATGAATCCTCTTTGACCTTGGATTTGCATCTCATAATGTTTATAAAACAGAATATGCATTGCTGCTTCTGATCCTTGGTAAAGGTCAGTGTTTAACATGCAAACTTCTGCTCTCCATAACTGTAAACGTCTGAACTTCTAAATGAGCTCTCCAAACATGCTAAACCAGCATCCGACTTATCGGCTGCTGTAAATACACAGTGAACATGGAGAAATGCGATTACGCTGCAGCAGGGCTTGCAGCCTATCGGTGGATTAACAGCTGCAGTGCTGTGTGTGTGCATGCACACGCTCAGAGATCATGCAGAAATGACAAGCTTGAGATTCTACAGAGTCCAGATGCTCAATTATGAGACATGACCATAATGCACTCTCACCCATTTCAGCAAACGGCCTACAGGGTCAGCAAGTGTGCTCAATAGCCAGCTGTCATTTTAATGAGGCAGGCCACATCTGCTTGCTTGTCTCTCACACACACACATGCTCTGTCTTCCCGCAGACACACGTGTGCATGCATGCAATGAGCTGGCGTGCTAAATTAAAGACCTTTGCTCAGCCTGCTCTGTTTTAATCTGAATTATAATATTTCTTTGACCTCATGCTCAGCTCTCATCCCGTCCGCATCATTTCCTCTGTAATAGAGTTCCTCTAAATGTGTGCAGTATGATTGTTAAGCGACCAGAAGTCAGTTATTTTATTAGGCGTAATTCTATTTAATTTTTTTTTAGTATAACCTATGAATGTGGCTACAGCCAATAGGAATGAGGACATTGAAGCATGTGATTCATCTCCTGTGTCAGCAAGATTGAGTAGTTCATCTTACTGTGAGTGATTCCACGGTTCTGTATGATTTGTTTCAGCCCACATGGAGCAGTGTAATTATGTATTGGAAAACATGTTGACGTTCTGAGCGAGTGCATTGATAGTCAGTCATGATATGATATATTATGCAATGCTGTAATTCAAATTCAAAGACTTCAACCTCTCAAATTTTAATTTTTAGTGGCAAGAAAATTGATTCATTGTCAAATTTAAATGACATTTTTACTGGGAGAGTATCTCATTTATCATCGGATCAGTTTTGTAGCTCTCTAAAAACATCAGGGCATCCCACTCTCAGAAAAAAATAAGATTCAAAAGCTGTCATTGGGGTGGTTTTGTAAAAGTACTGCCCCAAAAACAGCATTTGTACCTTATTTCTGAGAGAGTACTACACGCCCACTGTGACCAACAATGCAGACTATTCTGTGACCTGCAGCAATGAAGCCATTGTAAGTGTGAACTCACTGGATTTTTCACAGAATAACCACAATGATATGTGTTAATGACATTTCATTGTGAAGGATTTGTTTCCATAGACACAAACGTCCAAATTTATCTTCACAGTAAATTTGCTTTTGCCTGTCTGTGTGTATATCAGTCAGTTCAGTTCACAAGACACAATGACCACACACTGCAGCTGACATTCATATTAAAAACATTTCATCCTGTTCACTGGTTATGTATAGGAGTGACTATCATGGTTATATTTATTTATTTATTTAACTAAAATAAAACCTTTGAAAAATGTTGTTACTTTAAATAAACATAAGTAAAACTGAATAAAATATTTTAGCTAGTTGCAAAGCAACAATTCTCCTTTTAAATCTGTAACGTAATGTACCAAAAGAACTCGAAAAAATGTAAACGTTAATTATGTTAATACAATAAATTATAATATAAATATTAAAAATATAAAACTGTAATAAAATGATAATAATATTAGTATTAATAAAAATATGTAATTTTATATGAATTGGTTTATTTAGTTAATTATTTTTACTAATCCTATTATGTGATTATTTACAGGAGTGACAGTTATGGTTATATTATAATTATTTATTTAATTAAAATAAAACTGCTGAAAAAATGTAAAATATAAAAAAAATCAAAATTTTAAACATTCTCATATAAATATTAAAAAGATAAAAAGATATATATTTTTTATTTAAAAAAGATTTTTAATGAAAATTATCATAATATCAGTATAAATAAAAGTATGTACTTTTATATTTACTGTTATTTTTAGTTAATTATTTTTATTGTTAAAATAAATTTTACTAATTTTACTAATCATGTTTTGTCATTATTTACAGGAGTATATATATATATATATATATATATATATATATATATAATTTATTTAATTAAAATAAATCCATTGAAAAATGTTGTTAAAAAAGAAAACATTAACTATAAATTAATTAATTAATTAATATAATAGCTAGTTATAATAGCTTTTTTTTTCATTTTAAGTGTTTAACTTGATGTACTAAAATAACTAAAATAATATAAAATGGAAAATATAAAAAAGAAACTAATTTAAAATGTGAATCTATTAAAATTATAATAATACATTATATTATAATATATATTAAAAAGATAAAATTTTAATAAAATCTATAATAATGTTTGTATTAATGTATATTAATTAGTTTATTTTGTTAATTAGTTTTTTCGTTAGAATAAATTGTACTAATTTTACTAATAATTTTTTTTTTATTTTACTAAATCATATTTTAGTGAAATCATACTGGTGCAACTGGTAGCTGTCAATTAAAAAAAAGACAATGATGTATATTATATGCACAAAACAACTAGTGGTTAATGAAATCAATACAGTTAAAGCTGTCGGGTCAGTCTCGTACATTTCATTAATGCATTTGACATCTTTCTGATGTCTGATATTTTTCCCATCATCATTTTTTCTTCCATCAGCCTGTTGTTTAGCAACCCCATACATTATAAAAGCATGCTTTTTTAAAAGCAGCACTTTAACAAGCATACAGAGAGCATTGCAGTTTACTATAAAATTCCATATTGTAATACATCAGTCGATAAGATTGCTTTAGTCAACACTGAACGTCAAACAGGTTAAATTTGTCATTTCTAAAATTGTGTTTATGCAGCCAATATTGGATTGAATTTGAATCTCTCTAGACTTTCTGCCCTCTCTGTTTCTCTCTCTTTCATGCTATACCACTTTATTTTTTGAACATGGCAGAGATGCATAATTAAGCTGGCAGCGAGTCTCGTCAGATGTTTCGCAGCCATTTGTGAAGTCACAGAGCAAATGAGCGAAGCTCGTGAGAGCGGACGGCCCTCGAGGGACCGTGTGCTGGCTTCTCTTCTCCTTCCACGGCCCCGTTCCAGCGAAGGGTCCCTCGGCCCCTCCGAGCCCCTGCTGGATAAATATTTCAGCGGCGCGTTCGCTCGGTTTGAGTCGTTATCGTTTACGCGTCGCACTTCAAAGATCTGACTGCTTCTCTTCGGTCATTCTTTCATCTGCGTAAGGGATGGATCACTCCTTTGCTCTGCTGCCAGAGAGATCTTTCTACTCTTTTCCTTTCTCGCTAATTCAATCTTCGCTTTATACCAGCATCTTTGGACTGACTCCCACATGACAGGCGAGTTTGAGCCCTGCTGTGTTTAATGGCTCTCTCTCGCGCGCAGTATCTGTCTGTGTCTGTCAAATGAATCTGCCTGGCTCAGAACGGGCCGGCTCTAATTGCAGTGTGTAACGGTTTTAGATATGATCAACTCTCTGACAGCTGGGATTTGAAAGGTCAGCCGCTCCAAATCTAATGACAGCGAAACCAAGAGCAAGCTGTCGCCTGGAAACAATAGAACTCCGGCAGTCGTGCCCAGGTGGCCACGGCAACATCACGCACGCCGCTTCAAATATTCAAACTGGATTCCAGGAATGTAAAGGAGAACACCCATTAATTCTGAAACGTTCTGACCGGGGGAATGATTCTCACAGCTGTTTGGGATGTTTTGTGGCGATGCTGGGGCACAAGGGGCTCTTTATGTCTGTTTTTGCTTGACTGAAGCATTTTAATGAAGCAAATGATTCCCAGAGCGGAAGGTGTTGCAGTCAACAGCAGTTCCACAGAAACTTAACTCGCTATATATCACTGTTTTTCACAGTGAAGAAAGCTTGTACAATAAGCACATATATCAACAGCCACTTACCATTTACGGCTTACAGCGAAAGCCCGTATTTCATTAGCTGATGTAATGCTAATATACCAACGTATTGAAGTTCTAAAATCTTTATAATACACTGACAACCACCACAAAACGTGTTTATGAGAAAGCCAAATGTAAAATCAAAGCTTATCATTAGTAGCTTTTCCACAATTTGAAAATCTGGAATCTGAGGGTGCAAAAAAAAAAATCTAAATATTAAGAAAATCACCTTTAAAGTTGTACAAATTAAGTTCTCAGCAAAGCATTTTACTAATCAACAAATTAAGTTTTGACATATTTATGGTAGTAAATTTAAAATTTCGATCATTTTGACCCATGCAATTTATTTTTGGCTATTGCTACAAATATACCCGCGCTACTTAAGACTGGTTTTGTCTATAAGCATGTTTGTGTATCTCAAAAAAAACATTGGCTGATGAATTTTGAGCACCTGTTAGACAAGGTTAATGGAGGCCAATCGGAGCGAAACTCGGTGGGCCTGTTTGACTCACGGCCCCAAAGGTCTGTAAGAAATGTGAAAATAAAGGCCACTGAGGGGGCAATATTACATTTTCCAAGGGTGTAAGCAATTGTACATTGTGCGTTTTTTCGCACATACACACGATACTGAACCACTGCTGTCAATCAAATCATTTCATAAATGATTGAGAAGATGTAAAAACATACTTTTGCGAACTAGTCCTATGTTTTTCGCTACATGCTTGAACCCCTAGCGAGAGATGCAAACAGAGGTCTACACAGAAACCAAATGATAAAGATGGCTCTGAATACAACAAGACACTGTGCAGTGCCAAGTTGCGGAAAAACTCAGGCTTTGCATTGCTTTCTTTCTGATTCCAACATTAGGATAGAGAGGATTAACTATTTTTAATGAAGATCCAGACCCAGTCACTAAAAACTTGGTCTTTTTTTCCACTTCTTTTTATTAGTTTACAACAAGACACATTTCGATGCGGGATTTTCAGAAAGATTGAAAGATTGACCACAGCTGTGGTCCAATCTCCTTAAAACTTTGCATGCTTGTTTAGAATCACCTGTCACATGTGCTCAGCAAGTTTTTTGAAGTTTTGAGTTTTCCTTTAGGCTTTATATGATTTTAAGTAAATTTGGACAGGCCCCTTTTCTGAACAACCCCGTTATAACTTCCCAAAGGGTAAATTTCAACATTTTCTGATAATTATTGACCTAGAGAGTCCAGAGAATTGTACTGCAGTGTTTTTGTTTTTTCCAGATTGAGTGAAAAATCTAGGACTAGTTTGCAAAAATATGTTTTTACATCTTCTCAATCATTTAACAAATGATTTGATTGACAGCAGTTCAATATTGTGTGTATGTGCGAAAAAACACGCAATGTACAGTCATTCCGATTGGCCTCCGTTAACCTTGTCTAACAGGTGCTCAAAATTCATCGGCCAATGGCAGCTATGTTTTTTGAGATACGCAAACATGCTTATAGACACTTGTGGCACATTGGACCAAGATTGTGCACACCAATTTTCACGTTGAAAAGACAAATAGTTGCGCAGTTATAGCTATTTTTATGTTTTTTTTTTCCCTCTTATAGTGCCACCAAGTGGCCAAGTTCCATTATTTCTGTTCTGTGACCTCAGATTGAGCTCTTAAATAAATGTTCTGACTTTGGCAGCCATATTCCCATTCCATTCAGGCTTTTTACTAAAAGTGGCCCTGCCCCTTTCAAACGTTTCGGGCCCCTTTACGCGCTTGAACCCCTAGCAAGAAAAGCAAATGGAAGTCTACACAGAAACCAAATGATAAAGATGGCTCTGAATACAAGAAGGCACTGTGCAGTGCCAAGTTGTGGAAAAACTCAGACTTTGCATTGCTTTGTTTCTAATTCCGACATTAGGAAAGAGTGGATGAACTATACTTAATGAAGAACTAGACCGCATCAGTATGAACTTGGTCTTTTGTTCACTTCATTTTACCGTGGATTCATTTACAAACAAGACACATTTCAGTGCAGGATTTTTTAGGTTGCTTGTTTAGTCTGAGATGAGTGTGTAAGTTAAATGCTGTTTCCTATGCCTTTAACCTATAAACTGTGTGAACATCAAATAGAAGTGGAAAATGAATTTACATCGGACTTAACTTAAAAAACAAACCCCGTGAAGGGACTGTGCATCCTCATTTCAGACGTTCGTGGCATTTCAGTCTGGAGAGAGTATGTTTACTCAAAGGAGCTGTCATATTTAATTTGGCTGTGTACATGTTAGAGGTCTGTCTCTCTGTCAGAGTGGGGACGATGTGTGAGAGTGATGCAAGAGTCCAACTCACAGCCTGCAGTGACAGACACCAGAAACAGAATGAGAGAGAGATAGGAGCTCTTTCAAAACCTGCCCTTTTTTGTCTACTGCATAGTACTCTGCCTTTATGTCCTAGATTGGATTTTTTGCCCTGCTGAGCCTTTGCAGTGCATCAAGGGATTGCCTCTCAAATTATTCACTTACTAAACAATACTCTAATAAACGTAAAGACACATAGTACACGTAAAGATTTGGAAATACACAGGTGTTTAAAAGTTTGGGGTCATAAGGGTTTTTTTTATATTAAAGGAGTTGACTTCCAGAACAAAAAATTACAGATAATTTACTCGCCTACTTGTCATCCTTTCTTCAGTCATTTTTGAGGAAAACATTTTAGGATTTCTCTCCATATAGTGGACTTCTATGGTGCCCCCGAGTTTGAACTTCCAAAATGCAGTTTCAATGCAGCTCTAAATGATCCCAACCGAGTAAGAAGGATCTTATCTAGCGAAATGATTAGTTATTTTCTAAAAAATGACAATTTATATACTTTTTAACCTCAAATGCTCATCTTGTCTAGCTCTGCATGAGCTCTGTGTATTCCGGGTCAATACGGTTATGTCGAAAAACTCCCATCTCATTTTCACCTCCAACTTCAAAATCATCCTACATCATTGTTTGACCTTTTCTAGTAAAGGGCATTTGATCTTCTTTGCATGTTCACTTTGTAAACACTGGGTCGATACTTCTGCAGCGATATAGGATGATTTTGAAGTTGGAGGTGAAAATGAGATGGGAGTTTACATCGCTGCAGAAGTACCGACCCAGTGTTTACAAAGTGAACATGCAAAGAAGATCAAATGCCCTTTACAAGAAAAGGTAAAACAGTGATGTAGGACGATTTTGAAGTTGGAGAAGAAGATGAGATGGGAGTTTTTAGACGTACCCTAACTGTCATAAATCGGAAAAAAAAATCTGAGTTCATGCAAAGCTAGACAAGACGAGCATTTGAGATTTGAAAGTATATACATTTATTTTAGAAAATAACCAGCTAGATAAGACCCTTCTTCCTCATCTGTGATCGTTTAGAGCCCTTTGAAGCTGCATTTAAACTTCAAGTTTGGAAGTTCAAACTCATAGGCACCATAGAAGTCCACTATATGGAGAGAAAAAACACAATTTCCTCAAAAAACACAATTTCTTTACGTCTTGGATGACGAGGAGGTGAGTAAATTATTTGTGCATTTTTGTTTTGGAAGTGAACTTCCCTTTTAATTAGCAATGATGCATTACATTGATCAAAAGTGACAGTAAAGATTGATAATGTTATAAAATATTTCTGTTTTATATAAATTCTGCTCTTTTGAACTTTCTGTTCATCAAAGAATCTTATTAGAATGAAGACTGGAGCAATAATGCTGAAAATTATGCTTTTCATCATAGGAATAAATTACATTTTAAAATAAATAGAAATAGAAAATACTCATTTTAAATTGTAATAAAATTTCAATATTTTTAATGTACTTAGATCAATATAGATAAATGCAACTTTAATGAGCATGCCAGACTTCTTTCAAAAGCATTACAAATCTAAAATCTTACCAAACACAAACTTTTGAACAGCAGTGTGTATGTTTTTATTAAATTAAACATGTTTTATATACTTTTTGTTGTCTAATGTTTTTTTAATGAATATTTCACTTTATCTGCCATCTGGATTTTTTTCAGTGCGTTATGGAATTGCTTCACAGTTCAGAAGAGTTCAGTGTAAGCATGTTGCAAACAATGTGATATTCTGTTAAGCATGAAAATACTTAAAAAAAATATTTAGATTTTTTATTTTTATTCAACTGTATTTAGCAATGTTTTTTTATTGCAATTATAATGAACATTTCTCTCTCTTCTTCTGCCATCTGGGGTGGATCTTGTTCTCTGATCTTATTAGAGTGCATTTGTAATGCAACTGATTTAAAAATTAAGAGTTTTCAATAATATAGCATTTGGCATGATGCAATATTGGGTAAAAGCGTGCGTTTTTATTACCTTGAACTGTATTCTGCATTTTCTTTTGGTAGTTAATTAAACAATTGAAGTATTTATAATCAACATATCTTTTCTTTTACTGACTAACAAAGCATTATGGGTCTTATTTGTCAACTACAGTGTGAACACTAAGTGAACTAAATGCATAATTTTGTTTTTTGTTCCGGTTTGAATCAACCAAAAGAACTGAACTACGAGTGTAAACACACCAATTCATTTGTTGTTGCACACCAAGGTTTGGGTGGCAGTGTTTACGCTTATTCAAATGAACCCAACTAACAGAGCATTCGCACCAGGATTTGTTTCAGTCAATTTAAACCCGCCAAGTATAAACACACCCTTGGTTTTTTCATAGTCGCACACCTACGATGCCTTTGTAGAGAGCTTGCTGGGTTTTGAAGCAGAGCCAGAGACTCGCATAGAAGCAGATTGAAATGGAAAGAAATGAGTGTGAGAATGAGAGAGAGGAAAAAGCTCACCGAGTTACAGAGAGTGAGAAAAGGTGAGCATATTGAGTTACGGCGGACTGATTGAAAAAAAGCACGAGGAAAAAAGTGCGAGAACGAGAGAGAGAATAAAAAGGAGAGAGAGTATTTGATGCGAGGCAGGCAGTCTTCCTGCAGTCTCATCTCATCAGTCCGGTGAAAGAGAAAGGGAGGATCAAAGCTCCAGTTCTTGCCTCAGAGACACCCAGAGAACTATCCCCGAACACGTCCTACCGCACACCTTCTCCCGCTTCACGCAACCACACACACATATACAACACATCTGTCATCCACTCCGCAACTGAAAGGAGAAGTTCACCTAAAAATAATTTTTTTTTTGTCATCATTTACTCACCCTCAGTGTCGCTCCAGCCTCGTATTATTTTCTTTCTTCTGTGGAACACAAAAGGAGGCAGGAATATAATAGCTGATCTTTTCCATACAACAAGTGGATGGTAATTTATACTGCCAAGAGGCGTAAAAATAGCCTGTGTGACACTGTATTCCAAGTCTTGCACAAAATTTCCTCACTCAGAGCTATTGTGTTGCTTCAGATGACTTGGAATATGTAGAGCACCAGCCACTTTTACGCTCCTTTTGTCCATTTTAGTTGTATGGAAACAACATGTGGGTGAGAAAATGCCAATTTTATGGTGAACTGTTCCTTTAAGGAGAAAAAAGATTAATCCTTTCAGTGTTTGAAACACTGAAATCCAGTTTTTCCTCAAAGCTCACATTAGAAATCCTTGACTAGCTCAAGAGTTAGTGATTTTGTAGAAGACGACAACAGGCCGTATGCTGGCAGACGATCATCATTGATCATGTAAATGTTGTCTAGAAGGAGGCATTTGGTGTGAATGTCACAGTCGGAGTTTCTGAAGTCAGTGAGACTTACAACAAAACTGATATGGCAGCTATCCGTTTCATTCGAATAGTTTGTGAAATTCAAGAGGCTGTAGCCTATAGAAAAAGCTTGATATGTATTAAAAAACAGCTGTGTTTCAAGTCTTACACATTTAACCACTATACGATGGATTTCTGAGAGAATCAGAATATTCAGCCGAAAAATGTTGGGCACGTCTTAATTTTATCGAGCGTCTATTTACACTAAGTCCAACTAGCCTGCCTTACACTAACCTTGCCCACCAAATGTGGTAGTTGGCACATAGCAATTATTTATTTTTTTATGTGATTGACCCGAGTTCGAATCCACCTTTTGTTGAACTCGTTCTTGCCACTTTTCACATCCCATATCACATTAGCAAGGCATTTATTTTAAATACAAATGATGGAAATAATCGAAAAGTGTTTGGGGTAGGTGTAAGGATGGCTTTATTGTCCCAAAGCGGCATCCATTTAATAATTGTAATAAAAAAAATATAATTTACACTCAATATTATTGTTACTATTACTGTTTTATAACGTACTACAATACTGAGGTACAACTTTCTGTCACTATTTGCACTAAATAGTATAAATAGCATTAAACTACTAATATTGCAAGGAAAATACTTCCATTTTTACATAGTGTAAATAGAATCTATCGCTATTTGCAATTAGTGTAAAAGCATCTGTCGCTAAGAAGAAATATCATTTTCACTTAGACAGATTAATTAATTAATGAATATGAATTTAAATTGAAGTGGAATTCAGATTGGTGTAATTAAGAACAACATGCAAAATTTCAATTCAAAGAAATTTCGACAGTCACAACAGAGGCATTTTGTTAGTCAAGTTTTGTGATAAAAAATTGCTTTTGTATTGCATGTGTATGTAAATATATGTACAATTATGTAAAAATGCAAACTTTTAAATTATATATTACAAATATATTAAACTATAATTGTAATAATTATAAAAAAAATATTAATTATTTGTGAAAAAAAAAAGTTATAGTTTGACTTTTTAAGTGTACTATATATATATTAAGTTTATTATGTATTTATTAAAGTAATAAGCCCCATGAAGCCATGGTTTACAGTGAATTTATAACAGCTAAGGGGCATGGTTAGGCATGGTTTTATAAACAGTATATAATTGTGATGCAATCTGGGAAAACAGAGTTGCATTACTGCGGGCGCCCCCTTCTGGATTGAGTTTGATTTGCCTGTATTCGTCACAGTTATGTATAGAGAAACAGAGAGAGAATTATTTGTATTTATTTATTTAATGTAACAAAAAAATCTTAAATAAGTACAAACAGTAAAATCATTCTTTTGTGATCAATTTAAAATGTTGCTATTATTTAATGTGCCTAATATTGTTTTGGGAGTCTCCTACAATAGGTTTACATGCATGCAAGGTCAAACAACAAATATTTCTCAAAATATGCATTTAATATCGTCTCATTTTCCAGCCATTCTCAAACGTTTCATTCAAAGCAGTTCAAAGATTCAGTCTCTCTAAACCCCTCCTTTCTGTGAGCCTACTCTGCTCTGATTAGTCAGTTGGCCCAGTCTGTCGTGATAGGTTTACCGTGTACAGCATGTGTCAGAAACGATATGCTCATGACCATAGCATTTTGAACACTTGAAAGGAAATATAAACATCTATTAAGCATCATACTTACAGGATATGATTCAGTGAAGCCAGCTGGTGTATATAATCTGGGTACTAAGCCATCTTTTAAAACCAAACGTTTTGTAAATCCCACAAGCAGTCGAAGCAGTCGTTAGTAAATTTAAGTTGTTTGCAACCAAGCCAACCTAGAATATACATTCGAAAAATGCATTATGTGTTACCCCATGACGTGTAGCGTCACGGAAGTGGGATTCGAATTACTAACGACTCGTTTACATTAGGGGTGTGACCAGACACTTATTCCACGAGATGAGATGAGACACGAGACTGGGTTCACAAGAACGAGACGAGACGAGATTTTTAAACTTTTCTTAAGAAATCCTCAATGATAAAATATATAGGGAAAATAGTCTTTTATTCAACTGAAAAAGACAAAATGCAAAAAAATGTAGTTGCATTTTAAACTTTGTGAAATTAAACTTCCATTTTAATGAATTATATGCAGTAATAAACAACATTTAAACAATAGCTTCATGGTCCTGGATAAATTGAGAATCCCAGTTATTTTTATAAATTGGAGAGCATGATTCTCTCATGATTCTGAAGAAAAAAGATTAGAAAACTAAACAAAATAATGTAATTTACTAGTGGTTCTGACAAACTGCTCATTGCTTAAGTCTTTTAAAAACCTGTATTCATTTAAACAAAAAAAAAAAAAAAGTTCAGTGAAGGAGTCAGTGTATCACTTCATTAAGACTTGTTTGACTATTGAAATCTGAATGAATGATTCAATGACATACTTTTTTAAAAGGGTAGTTGTTGCCACCTCCTGGCGGAAGATTATAAGCTTTAGTATACATACAGGCAGTGTTGGGGGTAATGCATTACAAGTAACGCGAGTTACGTAATATTACTTTTTTCAAGTAACTAGTAAAGTAACGCATTACTTTTGAATTTCTAAGACAATATCTGAGTTACTTTTTCAAATAAGTAATGCCAGTTACTTTTTTCCCCATTTATTGATTGACAAGTGTCCTGGACAAGTGTCTGGAAATTGGGAGTAAACATAATGTTACTGTATTCTAGACTAAATGTGAACATGAATTAATTCATCTCACCCACAAAAAACAGATTCAGTATTCCACAAAATGAATAAAAACAGTGAAATGCAAACTCAAAATATGACGCAACCCTGCAATAATTAAATATGTTAAATAAAACAAATATCCTTTATGTATTTAATCTCATTTTATTAACCAGTGTCTTTGCTGCTGACCTCCGATGATGCAGTTCAACCATACTAGCAAAACTTGCTTTAGATAAACTAACATTTATGCTTTTTAATAGCAGAAGAGTGATCTCCTGCATAAATGTACTTTTCTTTCAGCCTGAGGTGAATTCATTTTACTTTTGGTGTAATAGGGCTTTTACATTAGAATTGTAAATATATATAAAAACAAAGAAGCAAGCCCTGCCCAGATTTAAAGTAACGCAAACGTAACGTAACACATTACTTTCCATAAGAAGTAACTAAGTAACGTAATTACTTAACGTAAGTACGTAACATAGAAATAATGATTATACTGTGGTTGAAAAGACTGTTTGTGTTGCTCTTCCTGCGTTCACATTTACCCCGACCCTCTGATTCATTAACATGGGCAGCGACAAAACGTGTTTCTCACGCTCCACTGACACTCGCGATGTGAAACTGTCCTAATAGACATAGCTAAATCGTTTGAATTAAGATCTCGATATTTTAAGGATTAATCGTGCAGTTCTAATGTAAACACTGCAAAATGTTTTATGGGGATATCGTCATGAGATCCTGCGAGATCCGACTGGTCTTGCGAGACGCATCTGATCTCGCGAGATCTCGTGCCAGAAGATCTCGTCACATCCCTAGTTTACATTGTTCGATTCTTTCTTTTGGGAGACAGTAACTTCATCGTGCACTTTCAACTTTGCAGATCAGTTGCATTCACATACAGCTACGTTACACACTGCATGAAAGGCAATCTTCGAAATGGCATATTTGGGGCATTTTAAGGAAGACTGTATAAATTATTGATTCAGGAATTTGTTCTGCTTGTGATTCATGAATGAGGGCCTTCACCTGTGTGCATGTTCTGTGTTGTGTAGCTTATTTGAATTGTAAACCTTAACTCTTTCAATGAGATCAGCCTGTTCTGATTGCTATCGGCAGATTTAATTCCCAGATCTCACGCAGCTCCGTCAGATAAGAGCGATCCGGTGCTCCCTGTCCCAGCGTCTCATCGCAGCTTGTGACTTCACTCCCCGCAGATCACAGAGACGAGTCGCTGTAATTGATATTCCGACAGCCGTTCGGGAGCGCTAGGTTGACTGGACAGAAAATCCACTTGGCATGGCTCACAGGGATGAGAAAGACTTGGCGGCAGTGACATATGGTGTGCTGTAAGCCACCATCATCCTCAGACTTTCTGCTGGGCGCTCCGGTCAAGCGCTCACTGGCTGAGGCGCTGGAGCGGTGCGAATCTCGCAGCCCGAGCCGCTTTGAAATGGAGCTTGTTATCTTTGGGCCTGAGATGGTACAGCCCAGTTTGCACCCTCAGGCCGTGGGTTTATCAGTCAGATATGTAGTAGATGACCCTTAACAGCCTGCTGATTTGATTTACCGCCAATTGTAATGCCTCTCTGTAAAGATTTGCTTTCAGTGGGTCTGTTATTTCCTCTGAATGCTCTTTTAAATTGATTGCTGCCGCATAAACTAACCAGCGTCTATGGCTAGTGGTAATGCCACTGTGCAGTTTTCAGTGAAATAGCATATGAAGTACTGTAAACTGCAGTGATGATATGCCATCTCTTTTAAACAGGGAGTCTGGTTTAACTCTTTATGCTGTATATATACAGTGCCTTGCAAAAGTATTCATACCCCTTCATTTTTTCACATTTTGTCATGTTGCTGCCTTATGTTAAACTGCTTTAAATTACTTTTTTTTCCCCACGTCAAACTACACTCCATACACCATAAGGGCAAAGCAAAAACAGGTTCTTTGCAAATGTATTAAAATAAAAAAAACCTTAATGATTCCATTGCATGCGTCATGCAAAGCACTGTATATGTATACATATACACACATAATTATAAATACTACATTGTAATCAATATAAACAAAATAAATTACACTTAATTTTAAGGTCCAATTCTTACTATTAACTAAATATTAACTACAAATTTTATTTATTAATATGTAATTTTTAAGTTTAGGTATGGGGTCCGATTAAGGGATCTAAAATATGTTCATGGAGAATAAGGATTTAATATGTGCTTTATAAGTGGTAATAAACAGCCAGTAGGCTAGTCATATGCATGCTAATAAACAACTGCTTAACAATGTGAATTGGTCCCTAAACTTAAGTGTTACCAAAAATAATAAAATTATAAATGATAATAACATTATTGTTAATAACATTTATAATTATGCAATTTTTACTTTTAATTTAATAATTATTTCGTAATTGTTTTTTAAATATGTTTAGTCTATTATATATGTACAAATATATATACTATATAAATAATAATTATATATTATATAATCTAAAATTATCATACACACACTAAATTGTATTATATTAATTGTAATTTGCATTTTATAAATCTTTAATAATTTTTTATTATTATTTATTACATATTTCTATATAAATTATATATAATTGTATTTTATATAATATGTAGATATATTATATATAATATATCTACATATATGTATATCTATCTATCTATCTATATATATTATCATTTTAATTCAGAATTACAATTTATATTATTATATTTACTATTATATTTAGTTTATATTAACTAAAATATATTTTAGTTATTCATTTTTGTTATTTTTTATATATTTAATTTTGTCTTTTTGTCTTTCTACTTATTTGACTTAAATATTTTTTCTTTTACTCAACACATTTTGTTTTGTCTGTTTATTTATTGTTTAGAAAGAAATAAATATTTTTCTTATTATTGTTATTGTATTATATTATTTATAATTATATTATTTTAGTTATTTATTTTAATACTTATAGTACATGTTTTTTTGAATTTGTGTCTTTTTGAATTAATGTATTATTTATTTATTTGATTTTAATATTTTTTTATTGGCAATTTTTTATTTTATGTCTATTTATATGTATATCTAATAACAAAAAGAATAAAAAAATATATATATAATTACACACATACACATACAAATTCATTTTAACTATTTTCATATCATTATTACTTATTTTTCTATATTCCATATCATACTGAGCCAAATGATTTTGTCTAATCACCCAATATTTGACTGTTGACAGGTGCAACTGCTTCCTACTTAACATACATTTTATGTTTCTTATCATTCTGTGTTCTCTAATTTTTATGTGATAAAATAATTCCACTTCAAGTTTATATTTTTTATGTTCTTGTACTTATTTGTTAAGTAGCCATATAATGAGCAAGATAATGTGTAGTCAGATGGTCATTATCGTAAAATAAACCCCTTCGGGACGATACAGATCAGATTATCATACTTTTGAGGTTTACGTAGCAATAATGATCAGCTTAAAGTACATTATCCTTTACATATCTAACCAGGCTTATTGTGCATGTCGCCTCAGTCCTTAATCCGTTGTTCTCATTATTCCTCATTTAACAGACACATTATGTAAAGGAACGTACAGAACGTCTTCATTCCCCAGGAGCGATGTGGCGTTAAGTGGCTTATGAATTGCTCCTTCAATAGGTTGAACTTGCAAACTTCAGCACGACAGTCCAGATGTTTAACCCAGATGCTTAAGATGCAGTACGTCAAAGGAGAATCGTGCACAGTAGGACCAGGAACGTCTGTTAACAAGGTGGTGCAAACAGGGCGATTTCATGTTGATTTTAAAGAGGCAGTCCTGAAGCTCTCAAAGTGTTTAACAGGCCTCTGAATGATGAGTAACTGGGGAAAATCAGTGTTAAAGACTTCTGTCAGCCACAGACAAGCCTGAAAGTAAATGCCGCTGCATTTAGGCTAGTTTAAACAGCGGCCTTTGATTGGAATTACCTGGAGGTCTGGAATTGGTATTGATTTATTAAGAGATACTGTTAAAGGAATTGCGCTTAATGGAATTGAATTCACGGGAGGAGTGCATCGCTGCTTATCTTCGGAGCCTCAGCAACCCTTTTGGTCCCTGAGTGAAAGTCGCCTTCATGATCTTTCAGAGTAGTGAACAAAGTGCAATTACATTCAATATGAACCTGCAGTGTTGTTGTTGTTAACTTTAGCTTCCATTAACTGTAGTTACACATAAAGGGGTTAAACTATAGTCACGTTATCCAAACCAAAATGGGGTAACTACAATGTAAGGAGGTCATTTCGTTTTAAATACATCATGGCCGTAGCAAACAGAGCAGTGTTTATATGGTACAAAAACAATAAGGATGTCAATCTGCATTAAAGGATCGTGTTTAAGATTTATGTATTTGAATTGCAAATAAAAAGTCCATCCATTTGGATTGCACGGTTTTAGCATGAAGAAACTCTGTCAGTCATATAAATGAAACAGGTAAGAAACTGATTTCTGCACTAACTAACTAAATCAATAAATAAATAAATATAATGGCGTATTAAAATAAAATAAAAATAAATAAATAATAAATAATAAAATAAAAAATTAAAAATGTAATTGCAACCTTTTGTCACAATTCCGACTTTTTTTCTTGCAATTCTGCACAAAAGTTACAAAATATAAACTCAGAATTTTAAGAAACTTTTCCTCAATTCTGAGTAACATCTAACATCTTGCAATTCTGTTTTTGTTTCTGCCACAGAATAAACATTTAAAAAGGTAATTATGTCTCACATTTCTTTTTTTGTTTTGCAATTTCAAGTTTATTTTTCACATTTTATACTTTTTTCTTGCAATTGCAAATTTATTTTTCACAATTCATACTTTATATCTCACAATTCAGACCTTTTCTCGCAATTGCGAGTTTATTTCTCACATTTTAGACGTTTTTCTCGCAATTGCAAATTTATCTCAAAATTCAGACTTATTTCTCGCTATTGTGAGTTTATTTCTCACAATTCAGACTTTTTTTCTCACAATTCACACTTTTTTCTCGCAATTGCGAGTTTTTGTCACATTTCAGATGGTTTTGATTTCACAATTCAGATAATTTTTCTTACAACTGCGAGTTTATGTCTTACAATTCAGACAGTTTTTCTTACAGTTGCGAGTTTATTTCTCACAATTCAGACTTTTTTCTTGCAATTGTAAGTTCAAATCTCAAAATTCATGCTTTTGGCAAATGCAAGTTTATTTCTCACAGTGCATACTTTTTTCTTGCAATTGCAAGTTTATTTCTTAAAATTCAGACAGTTTTTCTTGAAATTGTGAGTTTATTTATTTTTTTATGTAATTGCAAATTTATTTCTCACAATTCATACTTTTTTAAATTGCAAATTAATATCTCACAATTCAGACAGTTTTCTTGCAATTGCAAGTTTATTTCTCATAATTCAAACTTTTCTCTTTAAATGGCAAGTTTATATTTCACAATTAAGACTTTTCTTCTCAGAATTGTGAGTTTGTATCCTGTCAAGAAAAATAAACAACATTGTGAAAATATGGCTAACTGTGGAATAAGCAATATTCTCAATACTTAAAAGCAATATTCAATATTTATTTCTCACAATTCAGATGTTTTTCTTGCAATTGCAAGTTGAAATCTCAAAACTGTGGAATAAGCAATATTCTCAGTACTTAAAAGCAATATTCAAAATTTATCTCTCACAATTCAGACTTTTTTCTGGTAATTGCAAAATCCATACTTTTTTGCGATTGCAAATTTATCTCACGATTCAGACATTTTTTTTTTCAATTGCAAGTTTCTTTCTCACAGTTCAGACTTTCTTCTTGCAATTGCAAGTTTAAATCTTAAAAATGTCATACCTTTTTTGCTATTGCAAATTTCTGAAAATTCATACGTTTTTGCAATTGCAAATTTATCTCACAATTCAGACTTTTTTCTTGCAATTGCAAGTTTATTTCTCACATTTCAGATATTTTTTCTGCAGTTGCGAGTTTCTGACAATTTAGACTTTTTTCTTGCAGTTGCAAGTTCAAATCTCAAATTCACGCTTTTAGCAATTGCAGGTTTATTTCTCACAATGCATACTTTTTTCTTGCGATTGTGAGTTTATTTCTTACAATTCAAACAGGTTTTTTTCTGTAATTGCGAGTTTATTTCTCACAATTGATACTTTTTTAAATTGCAAATTAATATCTCACAATTCAGAAATTTCTCACAATTTTTCTTGCAATTGCAAGTTTATATTTCACAATTAAGACTTTTCTTATAGAGTTTATATCCTGTCAAGAAAAATGAACAACATTGTGAAAATATGGCTAACTGTGGAATAAGCAATATTCTCAATATTTAAAAGCAATTTTTTTTCTTTAAATTGCAAATTTATCTCTCACAATTCAGACTTTTTTTTCTTGCAATTGCAAGTTTCTTTCTCACAATTCAGACTTTCTTCTTGCAATTGCAAGTTTTGAATCTTAAAAATTTAATACTTTTTTTTTTTTTTACTATTGCAAATTTCTCAAAATTCATACTTTTTTTGCAATTGCAAATTTATCTCACAATTCAGACATATATATAACTTTCACAAATAATTTCAGAGATTTCAGTCTTCTGTCATTCAAGCAGGCAGGAACTGTACCAAGATTTACCAAGATTGCAGATAAGTGAACTGACTGACTTGCCTTTAAAAGTACTTCATAATTAAGTCAGCTAGACAAAAATACGACAAACAAAATGACAATGATAATTTATGGTTTTGTGACAGTTTGGTTTCAGCAAGTGATGGAGATGAGCTCATCTCGAGTGACAAAAGACCAGTGAAGTCTGACATTAAATTGCTAGGAGGGGAAAACAGCAAAATCATTTCACTGTCATACAGACAAAAGTGTTGTGAGGCAGCAATTAGTGTTCAAATCAAGCTTGAGTCATCCTCACCGCATTATCATCCTCTCTCTATCATTTACAGTAAAAAAAATAAAAAAAAATAATGCATTGTTTTATTTTATGGCTTCCTCTGAGCTATCCAAACTACATCCAAACAGCAACAGAAAACCACTTTTGTAGAAAAAAAGCTAATGTATTTATAAATAATATTAAATGGAGCATTTGAACAATTGTTTTCACTTTTTGCACAATTGTTAATTAAATGATATATTTTTAATACTTATTTAATACTTTATACAATGGTTTTGTTATTTTTATAAGTGCATTTTATCTGATTAAATTTTATCTTACATGCACTGCACAACAGACTAGTTTTATGGCTTTTTAAAAATCCTTTTTTAGATTTTGTCATACAAATTGTCACTGTATGGGAGGAAAAAGCTGCATAATGATTCTTAAAACGTCTCCTGTAGTGTTCCGCTCAAAAACCTCCTATTTTTTAGTGCATTACTCCTATAATTTCGCATGTGTGAGGACCAAACCTCCCTTTCCTCCTCTATCCAGCACACCAGCATTCATCTCCCCACCGAACAGCCGCTTCTGTTTTCCCCACTGTTACTAATTGACGCAATTATCGTTCTATTTTTGCTGAAGGTCTGCTAAAAGCAGGCACGTTTTGACGGATGAGCCGTTCATGAGGAGCAAGGCTTCGCTGACTATCTTTATCCTAATGAGAACAACACTTTCTGATCTCTGGGTAAACTGCTTTCTGCCTTGTGTGGTATGAGAGGAGAGAAACAAACTAAAGGGAGCGACGCCACTGACTTAACAACAGTTTTCCATAGTGTGACAGTACGTTTGCTGTTCTTGAAACAATGTAGCTTTTCCAGTAACAAGCCACTTTTACCAACAAGCAGTAAACAGTGTGTCAAAATGCAGCATTGCTGTTTTTTGTCACAGTGCAGCTTTACAGCCGAGCTGAGGTGATAATCAAACATGCTCTCCTAAAACGTCTTTTCTCGCTTTTCATTCAAGTTCATTTGGAACAGTTTATGTAAATAAACCAGTTAAAAAAGATTCACAGTTCATTACTGTGTTTTCTGCAAATTTTTAGACCTCAATTTGAGATTTACGTACCGTATGTGAACTGCATACAAAATTACATAGTTTTAACCTAATTAATACTCTAAAAAAAATCAACTTGAACATCATCAGTCATACATAAATGAAAGAGGTAGGATTTCTTTAATAGTACTAATAAACAATATGTGTTTTAAATACACAATAATCTATATTATATAATATTATATTATATATTATTATATTTATTTTTTACATGTTTAAAAAAAGTCCAAAAATATATACTGCAAATATACATCTAAAATATATATTTACATAATAAATATATTTTACCTTAGGCCAAATAATTCGAAAAGAGAATCAAAAATTCTGTTCTATTCTATCTTATTCTGTTCTATTATTATTTTATATTATATTGCATTATATTACATTATATTACATTATATTATATTATATTATATTATATTATATTATATTATATTATATTATATATTATTATATTTATTTTTTACATGTTTAAAAAAAAGTCCAAAAATATATATTGCAAATATACATCTAAAATATATATTTACATAATAAATATATTTTACCTTAGGCCAAATAATTCGAAAAAAGATTAAAAAATTCTGTTCTATTCTATCCTATTCTGTTCTATTATTATTTTATATTATATTATATTATATTATATTATATTATATTATATTATATTATATTATATTATATTATATATTATTATATATTATTATATTTATTTTTTACATGTTTAAAAAAAAGTCCAAAAATATATATTGCAAATATACATCTAAAATATATATTTACATAATAAAT
>JAHKKF010488258.1:0-10091 GCA_019740295.1 Labeo calbasu | reverse complement strand
TAATATATATATATATATATATATATATATAAATGAAGTCTTTTAATTGATTTCCTCAAAAAAAAAAACAGTTAATAAGAGTTGCATTTGTAGTCCAATTAGTGCAACTTTCAACTGATTCTTTTGAGTGAATTTGTCAAAAAGACTCACGAATCAGTTTCAAACTAATGAGTTATTGTTATGCTTAAAGCTCATTCAGATCATAAATGATTGTTTAATGAAAAATATTAAACATAAAGAGAAGTTACAAAAACAAATTTTGTTTCATAATATTGTTACAAGCATTTTTTAATGATTTCCTCAAAAGAACCAGTTCAGTTGTAGTTGTAGTCCAATTAGTCTGACTCTCATTAAGCGATTCTTTTAAATGAACTGGTCAAAAATACTCATGATTCAATTTTTTGTAAAATTAGTCTTGACTGATTGCCTCAAAAGAACCAGTTTATAAGAGTTGCAACCGTAGTTCAGTTACTGTGATTCTAATTAACTGATTCTTTGAGTGAATCGGTCAAAAAGATTCACAAATCAAATTCCAACTAATGAGTTTTTGGTTTGTTTAAGGCTCATTCATTCAGAGGTTTGTAATTATAAATAGTCCTTTAATGAAAAAAATTAAACTGAAATTTCAAAAAGGTATTGTTGTTTAATAAAATTATTATAATTAAGTCTTTTATTAATGGATTTCCTCAAAAGAACCAGTTTCTAAGAGTTGCATTTGTAGTTTAATTAATGCAACTTTCAACTGGTTCTTTTGAGTGAATCAGTCAAAAAGACTCACAAATCAGTTTCAAACTAATGAGTTATTGGTTTGATTAAGGTTCATTCAGATCAGTTTTGTAATCATAAGTATTTCTTTAATGGAAAATATTAAACATTAAAATAAGTTGCCAAAAAGTATTTTTGTTTCATGAAATTACTGTAAGTTTTTAACTAATTTTCTCAAAACAACCTGTTCTTAAAGGCTGTTAAATATTAAATATTAAACATTAAAATAAGTTACCAAAAAGTGTTTTTGTTTCGTGAAATTACTGTACGTTTTTGACTGATTTCCTCAAAAGAACCAGTTTTTAAGAATTGCTGTTGTAGTTTATTTACTGAGATTCTCATGAACTGGATCTTTTGAGTAAATCGGTCAAAAAGACTCACGAATCAGTCTACTGAGTAATTGGTTTGATTAAGATTCATTCAGATCAGTTTTGTAATCGTAAGTATTTCATTAATGGAAAATATTAAACATTAAAAAAAGTTGCCAAAAAGTATTTTTGTTTCATGAAATTACTGTAAGTTTTTAACTAATTTTCTCAAAACAACCTGTTCTTAAAGGCTGCATTTGTAGTTCAATTACTGTGATTCTTCTGAACTGAATCTTTTGAGTAAATCGGTCAAAAAGAATCACAAATAAAATTCCAGCTAATAAGTTATTGGTTTGCTTAAAGCTTTTTCATTCAAAGTTTTGTAATCATAAATGGTTCTTCAATGAAAAAAATTAAAAGTTACAAGTTCCAAAAATGTCTTTTTGTTTTAAAATTACGTCTTCCTCAAAAGAACCTGTTCATGCGAGTTGCATTTGTAAACCAAGTAGTGCAACTTTCAACTGATTCTTTTGAGTGAATCCATCAAAAAGACTCATGAATTAGTTTCAAACTAATGAGTTATTGGTTTGTTTAAGATTCTTTTAGATCAGAGTTTTGTTATAATACATATTTCTTTAATGGAAAATATTAAACATTAAAATAAGCTACAAAAAAGTGTTTTTGTTTTGTTTTGGTTCTTTCCTCAAAAGAACCAGTTCTGTTGTAGCTGTAGTCCAATTAGTGCGACTCTCATTAACCAATTTTTTTTTAAGTGAACTGGTCAAAAAGACTTGTGAATCAATTTTTTGTAAAATCAGTCTTTTTGACTGATTTCCTAAAAAGAGCCAGTTCTTAAGAGTTGCAGTTGTAGTTCAATTACTGTGATTCTGTGAGTGAATCGGTCAAAAAGATTTGCAAATCAGTTGCAGACTAATGTTGCATAAGGCTTTTCATTTTGAGTTTTGTAATCATAAATGGTTCTTTAATGAAAAAATTAAACATTATGATAAGTTTTTTTATTTAATTAAATTATTATAATTAAGTCTTTTTGAACCGATTTCCTCAAAAGAACCTGTTCGTAAGAGTTGCAGTTGTAGTCCAATTAGTGCAGCTTTCAACTGATTCTTTTGAGTGAATCAGTCAAAAAGACTCATAAATCAGTTTCAAACTATTGAGTTATTGGTTTGATTAGGGTTGAATCAGATCGGTTTTGTTAACCTTTATTAAACTTTAAAATAAGTTACAAAAATGTTTATTTTTTGTGAATTTACTGCAAGTTTTTGTAAGTTACAGTAAGTTTAGAAAGCATTTGTTGTTCAATTAGTGGATCGTTTGAGTGAATTGGTCAAAAAGATTTGCAAATCAGTTGCAAACTAACTTTATTTTTATGGTTTGCATGATGCTTTGTCATTCAGAGTTTTATAATCATAAATGTTCTTTAATGAGAAATATTAAACATTACAAAAAATCATTCAAGTCGTTTAAAGGTTTTCTTCAAAAGTTTACAGTTGTAGTTCAATTAGTGTGACTCTCATGAACTGATTCTTGAGCGAATCAGTAAAAAAGACTCATGAATCATTTCAAACTAATGAGTTACTGGTTTGATTAGGGTTGAATCAGATCAGAGTTTTGTTAAACTTTAATAAACTTTAAAATTTATTTATTTAGAACATTTTACTGTAAAATTTTGTGTGTTACTGTAAGTCTAAAGAGCATTTTAGTTCAATTACTGTGATTCTCATGAACTGGATCGTTTGAGTGAATTGGTCAAAAAGATTTGCAAATCAGTTGGAAACTAACTTTATTATTATGGTTTGCATGATGCTTTTTCATTCAGAGTTTTGTAATCATAAATGTTCTTTAATGAGAAATATTAAATATAAAAAAAAAAATTTCAAGTCGTTCAAAAGTTTACAGTTGCAGTTCAATTAGTGTGACTCTCATGAACTGATTCTTGAGCGAATCAGTCAAAAAGACTCATGAATCATTTCAAACTAAACTTACACATAGACTTTACATCATTTTGCTTTGAATGTTTAGATATTTGTACTGAAAAACAAGACAAGTACTAAGAAAGAATAGCATTTTTGCAGTGCAGTTTTATTTTACTTCTGATCTGAAGATGTTGTTTGTAAAATGATTAGTTGAACTTAGTCTGAGTTCATGTCAAAATGACAAGAATAAGATTTCACGTCAGTCAAACCATTGATATTTTATGTGTTTCAGATTCTGGTGGGAACATCCCGATGTGTTTGCCCCAAAACAAAGACAGGAACTACAAACACACTCTCTGTCTCGTGTCACATGCGACAACAGCGGCGTGACGGAGGTTCCTCTTGATCCGTTCAGACTGGGATCTTACCCAGAGGACTTTGTGTTCTGCGGGAACGTCCCATCGATGGACCTGGAGGCTTGGAGGGAACGACCTGATGAAGGTACATACATGACATCATGAAGTGCTCACCAAGGCTGCATTTATTAAATCAAAAATACAGTAAAAATTGTGAAATATTTTTACAATTTAAAATAACTATTTTCTATTATAATATATTTGAAAATGTAATTTATTTCTGTGATGCAAAGCTGAATTTTTTAGCTTCATTGTCTTCAGTGTCACATGATCCTTCAGAAATCATTCTAATATGCTGATTTGCTGCTCAAGAAACATCTTTACTGTCACTTTTGATCTATTTAATGCATCCATGTTCAACAAACGTATTAATTTCCTGAGACCAAACTTTTGAACAGTATATTTGCAAAGAAAAATGTATATTTTAGATTAATTTTCATCATTTCAGTGAACTTTCTATTCCCTCACAAGTTCACTTTAAATAGTCCCGAGGTGTATCATGAATTTTTAAAACGACAAATATTCGATGTAGCCTCTCGGTTAATTTTACCTCATAAACACTGCATGCATAATAATTATCTAGCAATTAGAAATAGTTTTGCATTTCTGAATCATTTTAAATGAAGCAAAGCATGTAAAGCATGTGTGTTTGCCTTCTAAACGCAGCTAAACTCTGCTGTGGAAATTCATGAATAGCAAAGAGGCTCTAATTTGAGGAATTACACAGTCTCGATGAGGGGGAAAAAAACACATGCAAATTCAGTCAGTAAGTGAATGAGTGAAATGGCTTGTGTTTAAACTGCGGCATTCAAACCTCGTTCGGTCCCAGGTGAGATGTGGAGAAGCGATTTTATCCCCAGTGTGGCAAATTGATGGTGTAAAATGTTCTGTGTTTGCGTCATCCACACTTCTCAAACACACACGGGCACAAATCGCTGTTTGAATCTTAATGAGAAATCTGATGTTTTTTCTATAGAGCATACAGCAAAAAAATGCTTTCAAATATACTTTAAAAAAAGGCCAAAAATATATTTGCGAAAATGTTTCAAAATATATTTATGTAAATTTATTCTCAACCAATATAATTTTTAAAAGCATTTTGAAAATAGAAATATAATTTTTTTTAAAAATCTATTTTGCTCTCCATATATTTCAGTCCAAGAAAAGACTTTTATTTGTTGTCTGTAATGTGTGAACATATGACACATTTGAATTAAAATCAGCAAGAAAAATTACAAGCAATTTTTCTTACAATATTACAATAAATCATTTGCTCACCTATTTGCATTTATCCTAAATGTAGACAAAAAATAAATAAATAATTTTTTAAATATATATATATATATATATCCCAGGTTATTTAAATTTTGATTTTCTGTACATTAGATATATTTATATTTATTAAAAAAATCAGTTTATTTACCATATATTTATAATATATTTTGCCCCAAAAAATAAATACAATTTTTTTTTTTTTGAGGTTCACTGTTTACAACATATATTTAGCATATATTTATAATATATTTTGGCCAAAAAAAAGCATTAATTTTATCAAAAGTGACACCAGAGATATTTATAGTATTACAAAAGATTTCAAATAAATGCTGTTCTTTTAGACTTTCTATTCATCATAAAATCCTGAGGAAAAGATGTTTTTTCAACGTTAGTAATAATAATGTAAAAAAGAAAATGCAATATTACAATATTAGTAAATCATTTGATCACCCATTTGCATTTAGCTTAAATGTAGACTACTGTAAGATTGGAAATGTATTTTATTGCCACCAAAATAAATTTTTTAATATATTTTGGTAAATGAAGGTTGAAAGTAAATAGTAAAATATATTTAGTAAATATATTTTGTATTTTAAATATATATTTTATTGAGCTTCACTGTTTACAAAATATATTTAGCATGTATTTACAATATTGTAAATAAAAAAACATTGTAAAAAAAATTATATATATATATATATATATATATATATATATTTTTTTTTTTTTTCTTTTTCTTTTTGATGTTTTGCTTTGTATTTGGACTGTTTTATTTTCACATAAAAATTCGAAAGTGTTTGTATATATAAATTAATATTTTTATTCTGCAAGGATGCGTTATTTTGATCAAAAGTGACAGTAGAGATATAATATTACAAAAGATTTCAAATAAATGCTGTGCTTTTAGACTTTCTATTTTTCAAAAAAATCCTGAGGGGGAAAAAATATGATTTTTTCAGCAGTGGTGATAATGATTCTTTAGATAATGAATGATTTCTGAAGGATCATGTGATACCAAATCAGGGTTGCCAGGTTTTCACAACAAAACCCACCCTATTGCTATGCAAAACTAACCCACTGGCATTTGAGTATAAAATACAAGCTTTTTTGGCCGGGTTCCCCTAGTAAAAATTCGGATTAAAGGGGATAAATACCATGTTATTAGTGTCGCTTCAACCCGTGGACGTGAAAAACAACCCGTGGCAACAGTATTAAAGAGACTTGGCAACACTGTACTGAAGACTGGAGTAATAATGCTTAAAATTCAGCTTTGCGTCATAGAAATAAATTACTTTTTAACAGATGTCAAAATAGAAAGCATATCATTTAAATGGTAAAATTATTTCACAATTTTCCAGCTTATACTGCATTTTTTAATCAAATAAATGCAGCTTTGGTGAGCAGAAGAACTTTTATAAACAGAAAAAAAACTATAACCTCAAACTTCAGAGTTAGTAGCCAATATAATGCTGATATATACATAAAAACAGATCCATATCGAGAGACCAGGATTGTTTTAAACAGTAAGAAACCACGTATAAATCAGTCTCAGCAACGCCTCTGTCGACCGGCAGCGCTGCGGCGGATGTTTGTTCCCGTTCAGTAATTCTGGTTTGTTCACACAGACATCATTGGGCCACAGGCTGTTGGATGGCAGCCGCTCATGCAGCGTATTAACAATCATTTTCAATGTGTTGGTGGCTCCTCAGAGCCTGTAATTCTCCCAGCGCTGACGTTTGTAATCTCAGCGCTGGAGTCCAGCCCAATGACAAATATTGATCCATTATGAGGCTGCGAAGCTGCCAAAACAATTAACGTTAGCAATCGCACCTGTTACGTGCAGCGAAATTAATCTTTATAATGAATATTAGGCGAATCCCACGACACGAGCGCGAGTTCGTGAGAAGCTCCCGTGGCGGCTGAGTTTCCACAGCGTTGCCAGACATAGAAAGCGGGCAGGTTTGCATTAGCTTGGCCTCCTGACATCACGGGTCCCGACCCGTTCTCAACCCATCTGTGGTGTTTATTCAATCCTGAAGCTGGGGCCGCCTATGAAATCGACTGCTGTCGGCTCAGATAATGTCCTCTGGAGGAGATCGAGTGTGTAAATGGATGTCACACGATGCTGGTCCTCAGGGCATCGCCGGCACACGAGTCCCACATCACAACAACAACAACAACAGCAACACCTTTCGCCAACAGGAACAGGCTGATGTTCTCCACGGGACGGGTTACTTTAGTAGAACAGCAGATAAAGCTTGAGCCGTGTGTTGAACTGGGGAAGACCAGTTATTTCATTTTTATTTAAAAGAGCCCATTTGTAATGGTCTTTTTATTTAAATGAATTGAAAGGAGTTAATGGAAGCTTGTTTCTGCCACAGGGTAAAAAAAATAACAAGGTAATTGTGACTGTTTTTTTTCTAATTTTCTTATTTCTCATAGTTCTGAGAGAAAACAACTCAGAATTGCGAGATATAAACAGAATTGCAAGATTTATAAATGCAGAATTGCGAGATAAAAATGCAGAATCGTGAGGTATAATCGCAGAATTGCAATATAAATGCAGAATTGTGAGATATAAATATCACATTTGTTTATATTGTATATTCTGCAATTATACCTCACAATTCTACGTTTTTATCTTGCAACTCTGCTTTTATCTCTCACAATTCTGCATTTTTATCTGGCAGTTCTGCGGTTTTATCTTGCAATTCTGCATTTATATCACAGTTCTGTCTATATCGCAATTCTGCATTTTTATCTTACAATTCTGCATTTATAGCTTGCAATGCTGTGGTTTTATCTTGCACAGCACTGCAAGCTATAATGCTTCCTGAATGCAGATACATGCAGAATTACAAGACACAAACACAGAATTGTGATATAAACAGGATTGCAAGATATAAATGCATAATTGTGATGTATAATCAAAGAATTGCGATATAAAAATGCAGAATTGCAAGATGAAAATGCAGAACTGCAAGATAAAACCACAAAACTGCAAGATATAAATGCAGAATTTTGAGGTAGAATTGTGAGACAAAAATGCAAAATTGCGAGAAATAAATGCAGAATTATGATATAAACAATCGCAGAATTGAGATAGAAATGTAGAATTGCGTATATATATATATATATATGCAGACTTGGCAGATAAAACCACAGAACTGCGATATAAATGCAGAATTGCAAGATAAAACCACAGCACTGCAAGATATAAATGCAGAATTTTGAGGTATAATTGCAGACTTGTGAGATACAAATGCAGAATTGCAGGGTTTAATTGCAGAATTTTGATATAAACAAATTCTGTGAGATATAGTCACAGAATTGCAAGATATAAATGTAGAATTTTAAGTTATAATCTCAGAATTGAGATAAAAATGCAGCATTGGAAGACACAAACACAGAATTGTGATATAAATGCTGAATTGCAAGATATAATGCACAATTATGAGGTATAATCACAGAAATGCGATAAACAGAACTGTAAGATAAAAATGCAGAACTGCGAGATATAAATGCAAAACAGGTATAAATCACAGAATTACAATATAAATGCTGAATTGCAAGATAAAAATGTAGAATTATGAGATATAAACAGGACTGCAAGATATAAATACATAATTGAGAGGTATAATCAAATAATTGCGATATAAATACAGAATTGCAAGATACAAATGCAGAATTGCGGTAAATATGCAGACTTGGCAGATAAAACCACAGAACTGCAAGATATAAATGCAGAATTTTGAGGTATAATTGCAGACTTGTGAGATATAAATGCAGAATCGCAGGGTTCAATTGCAGAATTTTGATATGAACAACTGTGAGATATAATCACAATTGCAATATAAAATTATGAATCGCAAGATAAAAATGCAGAATTATGAGATATAAACAGGACTGCAAGATATAAATACATAATTGTGAGGTATAATCAAAGAATTGGCAGATAAAACCACAGAACTGCAGGCTTTAATTGCAGAATTATGATATAAACAATTGTGAGATAAAATCACAGAATTGCAAGATACAAATGTAGAATTTTGAGTTATAAATGCAGAATTGAGATAAAAATGCAGAATTGCAAGACACAAACGCAGAATTGTGATACAAACAGGATTGCAAGATATAAATGCATACTTGTGAGGTATAATCAAAGAATTGCGATATAAAAATGCAGAATTGCAAGACAAAAAAAAAACAGAACTGCAAGAAAAAAACACATAACTGCAAAATATAAATGCAGAATTTTAAGGTATAATTTTATAATTGTGAGATAAAAATGCAGAATTTTGAGATATAATCACAGAATTGTAAGATGTAAATCCAGAATTGCCAGATAAAACCACAGAAATGCGAGATAGAAATGCACAATTGTAAGATATAAATACAGAATTGCAAGATATAAAGGCAGATTTGCGAGGTATAAATGTGAGATATAAACAGGATAAAAACACAGAATTGTGGTATAAATGCAGAATTGCAAGATATAAATGTAGAATTATGATATAAATGCAGAATTGTGAGATATAAACAGAATTGGGAGATTTAAATGCAGTATTGCCAGAAACAGAATTGCAAGAAAAAAAAAATCAGCTTTGATCACATGCAGGAATAAATTACATTCAACATTTAAAAAAAAAAAAAAACGAAGTTTGAAAGTTGTAGTATTATTTCACAATATTGCTGTTATTACTGTATTTCTAATAAAATTAATGCAGCCTTACGCAGAGTACAAGTACAACAGTGTTTTAGTGCCATGTTAAAAAATAATAAAAATCTATAATTACGAGATTTCAAGAATAAAGTCGAAATACAATGGTGCTTAAACTGAATACTGCGATCTGTCACGCCACGTTAAAGAGAGTGAAAAACACATTATTTTAAGACATATTATTTGTATTTTGCTATAAAACTGACAGAATTTGAAAGATGAGACCACTCTCAAAATATAACTTTAATCTTGTAATTGCTACGAATTAAAGGAGAAGTCCACTTCCAGAACAACAATTTACAAATAATTTACTCACCCCCTTGTCATCCAAGATGTTCACGTCTTTCTGTCTTCAGTCGTAAAGAAATTATGGTTTTTGAGGAAAACATTTCAGGATTTTTCTTCATTGGTGCCCCGATTTTGAACTTCCAAAATGTAGTTTAAATGCAGCTTCAAAGGCTCTAAACGATCCCAGCCGAGGAAGAAGGGTCTTATCTAGCGAAACGATCAGTCATTTTTTTCGAAAAATGACAATTTGTATACTTTTTAAGCACAAAAGCTTGTGTAGCACAGGTTCTGGGATGCGTATCCACGATGCTACGAATGAGTAATGGGTCATTCTTGAATGATTTGTTCATTTTGAACGAATCGTCAATGTGAGTTGAGAAGAACT
>JAHKKF010488252.1:0-10969 GCA_019740295.1 Labeo calbasu | reverse complement strand
CCATCCACCTCACAGGTGTGGCATATCAAGATGCTGATTAGACAGAATGATTATTGCACAGGTGTGCCTTAGGCTGGCCACAATAAAAGGCCACTCTAGAAATTATATACTATAGAAATTAATACTTTATTTAGCAAGGATGCTTTAAATTGATCAAAAGGGCTCTGAATGATCCCAGCCGAGGAAGAAGGGTCCTATCTAGCGAAATGATCGGTCAAAAAAAAAAAACTCAGGAGGATAATATTGAAGTCGGTGGAGAAAGATGGGAGATGGGGATAGAGACATTTATAATGCTAAAAAAGATTTCTGTTTCAGATAAATGCTGTTCTTCTGTACATTCTATTCATCAAAGAACCTAAAGAAATTTACTCAGCTGTTTTCAACAACAGCAACAATAATAATAATAATAATAATAATAATAATGTGTTTTGAGCAGCAAATCAGAATATTAGAATGATTTCTGAAGGGTTAAGTGACTGTCAACTTTGATGTGATTTGATGTGATGTCAACTTTGAAATAACAGGAATAATTTACATTTTTAAATATATTCAAACATAAAACAGTTATTTTAAATCGTCAAATTATTTTAAAAATGTACTGTTTTTGCAGTTCTTTGGATCAAATAAATGCAGGTTAGGTGAGCTGAAGAGACTTCTTTAAAAAACATTAAAAATATTACTGTTCAAAAACTTTTGACTGGTAGTGTATATATATTTTTTTAAGTGCAGACACAACAGTCGATCTCATTGATCAACTCTGTCACCTCTCAAGAAATGTTCAGACTTTATGGATTAAGTTCAGAGTCCAGAAAGACTATTGATGGATCTAATCATGACAAACAGTAATGCTACCCCAGTCTTATTTTTGTCCAATATTTTTTGTATTTTTGGAGGTGAAAGGAGTAGTTCACTTCCAGAACAAAAATGTACAGATAATGTACTTAACCCATTGTCATTGTCAGAGGTTCATACCTTTCTTTCTTCATTTGTAAAGAAATTATGTTTTTTGAGGAAAACATTTCAGGAATTATCTCCGTGTTGTGGACCGTGAGTTTGAACGTCCGAAAAGCAGTTTAAATGCAGCTTCAAAGGGCTCTAAATGATCCCAGCCGAGGAAGAAGGCTCTTATCTAGCGAAACGATCGGTCAAAAAAAAAAAAACTCAGGGGGACAATTTTGAAGTTGGTGGAGAAAGATGGGAGTTTTTTGACATACCCTAACTGTATTGACCCAGATTACACAGAGTATGCATGCACATCGCAGAGCTACACACGACGAGCATTTGAGGTTAAAAAGTATATAAATTTTTATTTTTTTTAGAAAATGATTGATCGTTTTGCTATATAAGACCCTTCTTCCTCGGCTGGGATAGTTTAGAGCCCTTTGAAGCTGCACTGAAACTGCAATTTGGACATTCAAACTCATGGGCAACATAGAAGTCCACTACATGGAGATAATTCCTGAAATGTTTTCCACAAAAACGACTGAAGAAAGAAAGGCATGAACATCTTGGATGACAACGGGGTGAGTACATTATCTGTAGATTTTTGTTCTGGAAGTGAACTGCTCCTTTAAGGTAATGGACTAGTGATGGGCGTAGAGATTATGTATCACATTTAGAGCAAAACCTGATTGTCTAGTGTCAAATTTTTAAATAGAGATTGCAATGTGCTGCTGTTGATTTTCCACATTGATTTTACATCCCATGATGTCACACAGTAAATAACAGATTCCAGACGCTGTGATTGTGTTGATGTGTTTACAGGACTTGCGGTATGCGGCCCATCCACTCTCACGCTGGCTGAGTGCTGAAAACTTCATGTGGGCCGCTCTGCGGCTCCCACCACAGTTCCTGCCATGGGGAATACCGCCACCAAGTTTCGTAAAGCACTTATCAGTGGAGACGAAGGCCTGTCTTGCCAGCTTTATGAGAGCAACCCCCAATTTAAAGAGGCTCTGGAGCCCAATGCATCTTATGGGGAGCCCTATCAACACAACACACCCCTGCACTATGCCTCACGCCATGCCATGACACGCCTCATCAGGTAGGAATCTGTGAATGAGTGTGCACTGAAATACAAGCACTAGCCTCTACTGGTCAAATTGTGATTGTTCACCTTAAATTTCAATGCCAGAGTGAGTTTAAAGCAAAATAAAGAACTGTTATTATTAAAATGTGTTATTATTAGTTATTAAATTACATTTTATAATTAGTTAAAAGGTTAGTTTACTCAAAAATGAAAATTCTGTCATTAATTACTCGTCGTTTCACACCAGTAAGTTTATACGACAGTAAGACAGCAAAGCAGCTACCACTTTTAAGACCCAGAAAAGTACAGCAGTGGTTCAACTGTAATGTTATAAAGCTATGAGAATACTTTTTGTGCGCAAATAAAACATAAATAACAACTTTATTCAACAATTCCTTCTCTTCTGTGTCAGTATTTGACATGGACTGTTTTAAAGAAGTTCACTTCCAGAACAAAAATTTACAGATAATGTACTCACCCCCTTATCAAAGATGTTCATGTCTTTCTTTCTTCAGTCGTAAAGAATTTATGTTTTTTGAGGAAAACATTTCAGGATTTCTCTCCATGTAGTGGACTTCTATTGTGCCCACGAGTTTGCACTTCCAATATGCAGTTTAAATGCAGCTTCAAAGCGCTCTAGACGATCCCAGCCGAGGAAGAAGGGTCTTTTTAAAGAATTTGACAATTTATTTACTTTTTAACCTCAAATGCTCATCTTGTGTTTTCCTCAAAAAACATAATTTCTTTACAACTGAAGAAAGAAAGACAGACATGAACATCTTAGATGACAAGAGGGTGAGTAAATTATCTGTAATATCTGTATCTTTTTGTTCTGGAAGTGAACAACTTCTTTAATGATGTCCTCATTAACTTTCTGGACCTTGAATTTGTCAGTCACATTGCTGTCAAAGCAGGGTCAGAAAGCTTTCAGGTTTCATCAAAAATATCTTTATTTGTGTTCCGAAGATGAACGAAAGTCTTACGGGTTTGGAATGACAGAATTTTCATTTTGGGGTGAACCGTTCCTTTAATATGTAGCCTGACAAAGAGGAATAAGACTGTTAGACTTTTATTGATGTAATGGAAAAACCCAAAAAACACAGCAGAATTTGTAGAGATTTGTTGTTTCAGGGAGAACAAAAAACAGTGAATAACCTTCCCATGTTGGCCCCTAACAGACAGGACCTAAAGCAAATATGCAAGGAATGGGAAGATTATGTAGAGCCTGTGGCATTTTTGTGCGATGCGAGGTTATTTTTACATGGTTGTTGAATTCCATCTCTTGGTATTTGAGTCAAGACCACTTGGAGCCATGATGCCATCTCTGACTTAGTGTAGTTAATGCACCCCTCTGAGAAAATGGTTGGTAATTAGTAGCTAGGACAGCTAGCTACTGAGAACTCTGTCCCTCCTCTTTCCTTTTCACTTTCCTCTTTTCATTTTACAGCTCATTGGAGCACACTACTAGTAACCTCAATGTTTTCACAGCCTGATTGCTTCTCATTTTGACACATCAAATTTAATGGATTAGACAGAATATGAGTTGATCCGTATCTTTCTGCATTTTAACATATCTCCCTTTGAACATGATTTCTAGCCCACATTGCAGGTTATTCTGGTGTACTTTGACAGGAAAAGCATCTGATCAACATGTAAAGTGACCTACATGTAGTGTTCTACTGTGCTGTTTATATGCAGGTTTATAGATCATACCACAATATTAAGATTAAACAGAAAAAAGGGCTAGACATCACAGATGCCTGTTTCCAGGCAGACCTCAGTTGCTTTAAATCAGCCAGTCAAATTAGACTGCAAGGTCAAAAAAATGCAATTCTACAACTTAGTCACAAAGACGTTGACTAAACTACCAACATTATAGCTAGAACCACCACCCAAGCTGTAACAGCTAGTTTGAAGTGGTTATGAACTTAAAAGCTATTACAAGAGTTGTGTAGTTTTAACTGGACGTCTGATTCACTTTTTTGGCCACTACTGATTCTTGGGAAAAGAGCCTGCCAGTCTAGACTACACCCAGAATTTTTGAGGCCAAATGTGGCCAAATGCCACATACTTTGGCTTTTATCCTAACGTATGTTTACAGTTTGTGTGGTCTTGTTTTTATAATGATTACACTTTCATTAGCTAGCATACAGCAGAACAAAGCACGAGATGTCTGTCACCTGCTTGTCTAGACATTATCCTTTGGAAGTTGGTGTCATTCCAGCTTAAATGCTTGGATTTGCATTTCACGATGTGGTTATGTCATTCTTGCACTAAGGTTCTATTGTTACTTCTCACTAGATTTAACAGTCACATAGCTAACAGGTGTCCATGTCAATTTCTTGGTAGTTCAACCAGTCTTTCTGGCCTCCCAGGTGCAGTTGCAGTTGGAGAGAAGGGTTGGGGAATGCACGGAGTTAAAGCTGTTGTTTTCAGTTGCATCAACTAATAAACTCCCATTGCCAGATTCACATCACAGACTTCCCAGAACAGCTCGCTGAGTCATTTCCACTAAAAGGCATTAAAGCCTGCTGAATGCAATCACTAAATTCACTCTTAAAGCTTACAAGGTTGTACATTTCCCTAAGTCCACTCTATGGTGTACTTCAATCCTGTTATCAATTACTTTGAAGCTCCCGCAATTAATCGCCTGAAAATTATATTACTCTTGCTAATTACCTCCAGGCATGGAGACACCGAGGGCTCTAGCTGTATTGAACAGTGTTGTGACATTTTCATTGTTAATATTGTTATGATCCTAATGCACTAATTTCATACGTTATGGAATTTTAAAATGGTAGATGCCGCCACCAGCTCTTCTTTATTGGTTTGAGCAATCTGGGAGGAAGACGAAGGTCGTCTTTAAATAGTGCCTGTGGTGTTTTATAGAGGCTTATAAAACTAATATATGTGATAGTTCTGGTTTTGGATGCTGATTGGGCAATACAACATGCCTTAATCCACAAGTGTTAATGAGATAGTTCACCCCAAAATAAGAATTCTGTCATTTATTACTCACCCTCACGCCGTTCCAAACCTGTATGACCTTCGATCATTTTCAGAACATAAATTAAGATATTTTTCCCTGACCTTTAGTTTAGTTTAGTCACTTTATTGTCCACAAGTGGAAATTTGTCTTTGGCTTCACCACAAAAATACATTATCACACAAATTACCTAAAAGACAACAAGTAACACATCCCCCTACTCACACTCAGATCCCAGTATTTAAAATTCTAACTGCAGTTGGGACAAATGACATTTGATACATATTTCCTTACTTGAGGTTGCCTAAAACGTCTTTTTGATGGTAAAAGCTGAAATTTAATATTCAAAGGATGAGAGCAATCTTCAGTAATCACCTGTGCTTTTTGTGTAACAGATTTCATTTAATCTTTGTGGTTGACCTACAATTGCACTAGCAATTTTAACTACTCTACCTAGTTGTTGCTTTCCTTTAACTGTCATTAGTCCATACCCCATAGTCATATTAAAACATATAACACTCTCAAACCATCTCTAAAATATGTTGACTCACACCAGACTGTTGCAACCTCCTAATAAGATATATTCTCTGCATTTCTTTTTTAAAAACATACTCAACATTTCCAGCAAATGTCAAATTACTATAAATAAATGTTCCTAAATGTTTAAAACTTCCAACCGTCTCTATTTGAATGACCAGTTCCTTGGTTTTGTTTACATTTATCTCCAGTGAACTCAATTTACACCAATTTTGGAGCAAATTTATATAACTATAATACAGCGTGTCTCCCTCTGTTCCAACGTGTGCTATATCATCCGCGTATTTAAATAAATTAAAATATGAATCCTGGATCTTAAATTCATTTATATACAACGAGAAAAGTAAGGGTGATAAAATAGTTCCTTGTGGAGCTCCTGTGTTTACAATGATTGTCTTTGACACCATATCATTAACTACTACTCTTTGAGGACGATTTAAAAGAAAGTCTTTAGTCCACCAAATAAGATCACCATTCACTCCCAAGTTAATTCATCTTTGCAAAAGAATATCAATCCGAATCGAATTAAAAGCTGAACTAAATAAAATCCTAACACAATTTGTAGTCCGCTGAATATGTTCAGCTACAGAATCACGTAAGGTTATAACAGCATCATCGGTGCATCTCTTCCCCCTATAAGCAAACTAAAGGGGGTCCAAATCTTTAACCACACTGTTCCAAATATGCCTTTGGAACATTTACCCAATATAGATGTTAAAGCTATCGCTCTAATATCTTTTAACTGATTGGCATTAGATATTTTGGGTACTGGAACAATCTTTGTCCCTTTCCATGAATTTGGAACCACCCTACAATTTACCAAGAGCTGAAACAGTCGTAAGGTAAGGGCCCCAGTTAGTTGAAAAGCACAGTCTTTTAACACCCGACCCTTCAGCCCATGTGGGCCAGGTGCTTTATTTGGCTTAATACTAGTAAGACTTACTGCTATTCATACTCTTTAGGTTTAATAGGCTCATATGCCGGAATATTAAGACATATTCTCTAACATTCGATAGTACATTCCCCCCTATCAAACCTAGTAAAAAAACATTTAAATCTTCTACAAAAGGTGCACCTTGTACGGAACACACCTGTTTCTTCTTCTCTCTTCTGATAATACTATCAAGCCCTTCCCATGCCTTCTTAGCATTGCCTGTATATAACCTATTTTTGTTCCTTATGCTAATTTAGCTTTTCTGATTAGACCCCTGAATTCCTTCCTTTTATCTCTAACCAGTTCCTTACCATTATTTAAAAAAGCAGCTTTTTTCTCATTTAAACACATTTTAAGATCTTTAGTAAACCATAACCTATTATTCGGATACACTTGAATTATTTTAGTCTTAACACAATTACTTTCACAAAAACTTATGTAAGATGTGATGGTGTCGGTGATCTCATGTACATCTTTGCATGCATCAAAGAACAATTGCCACTCTGTGTCGTCAAAGCGGTCTCTAAGTTCTTCTTTGCTCTGATATGTCCACAGTTGTATCTCTTTAGTCACTGGTTTCTCTTGTTTAAACTTAGCTCGATATTTGGGTAGCAGATGTATGATATTATGATCTGACCTTCCCAAAGGAGGCCGAGACACAGCCCTATGTCCATCTACTATGTTACCAAAGCATTATCCAATGTGTGTGTTGATCGTGTGGGACAGTCCACATACTGATAGAGTGTAGGCAAATAACTTGATAAGTCACACAAATTCATATCTCCAAGAATTAACATTGGTTGATCGGATGAGCGAGTCAAAGCGTCATTATAACTGTCTGTTATTTTGTTTGCGGCTTCTTCATTATTTGGACCCGTAACATATGTTAAAATGACAGTAATTTGTCTAAATTCCCAGGGCAAATAAAACGGTCTGAAGGACACTGACAGTAGTTCATAGTCTGTGGTACATACTTGTTCATTAATTCGAAAATGAGTTGCCCATTTGTTGTGCACAAAGAAGCACAAACCTCCTCCCACAGACTTACGAGATACGACATTGTCTCTGTCGGCTCTGATCATTGTATAGCCATTTAAAACGATGTCATGCATGTCTTCTCTTAACCAAGTCTGTGTAAAACATAACAGATGACTTTGACTAAAGTCTCTGTGATATTTGATTTTAGCTGCTAATTCATCCATTTTATTTCTCAAAGAATGTAAATTTGATAAGGTGATTACCGGTAAAGGTGGTTTAAAACCTCTTCTTTTGAGCCTTTGACGGACCCCTCCTCTCGATCCTCGTTTCTTAGAAAAACGCCTTTGATCATTTGTTCTGGTAAATCCATTTGTAAATTGCAGAGATGAGACCAAGTAATAAAAGTTCCTCCCGCATGTAGGTGAGGAAGCCAGTCACCACACTCACTTCCGAGCCGGCCACAATTACAAACACGGCCGGGCACACGCGCCAACCAAACCAGAAACCAGCGAGTATTCATATTTAAAAAGCATTGGAAAAAAACAACATAAATCAACTGTCAAACCAGACAAAAAAAGAGTAGTGAAAACGCATGAAGCACTGGGTCTGCAGCAGAGCCACGCCCCTTTCATAGACAGCAATGTAACTACCATGTTCAAGGCCCAGAAATGTAGTTAAGGACATTGTTACAATAGTCCATGTGACATCAGTGTGTGGTGCATGTTAATTTTGACAGCAAATTTTGATTTAGTTTTAGTCATAATCTTTTGACTAAAATGCCATTTAGTTTTAGTCATATTTTAGTCATTCGAATTGTTTCAGTTTTAGTCGACTAAAAATCATAAGATTTTATTCGACTAAAATCTGGGTTTAGTAACAGTGCAAATCATTTATTAAGCATTTCTCTGTAATTTCCAAACTCATTGTATAGGTTTGATATTAAAGTTTTATCATGATAGACACAGATTTAACTGCGTTGACACATAACATGCCTTAATATTAAAATTAAATAGACCACATATCCCAAAGAAACAAGATCATGGTCTACTTTTCAATGAAATACCAATAGTTATAAAGGCTAATTATGCATTCTGTATAACAACTTGTTTACCACATTCCTTAGTCTTTTAAACAGACAAATTTGTTTATGTAAATAAATTTAGATTAATCTTTATTAGGGCTACTAAAGTGATTCAGTCAAGAGCAGTGAGTGATTTTCTGCTTTTCTTTCGTTGCTTGATTAACATCAGTGACTCGGACAATGGCAAGTAAATTAGGCTACTGTCTTTAAAATCGAATGAACGGATGCAGTGTACTGATACATGTTCTTCCTACTGTTTACATTCACACAGATGTGAATACTCGTCAATTCAACATCATTTCTCTGTTCATGTCATCATTTTGTGTGTGTATGTTTCGGTGTGTGCGCTTAGAAAAACGGACTGAATTGAGTTCTATTTTGAAATATTTTAATTTAGAAAAATTCATAATCTAAAAATTTTAAAAATCCTGGAGCTTTCTATAGTTCATGTACATTTTTTAAATTATGATCATCTCTTTTAAGGAGATAGATATTGCTATATTGCACAGTTTACTTATATGAGCTATGATGACTGGTTTTTAAATGATTTGTTGTTTTTATGCAGTTGTTTTTATAAATTAGATGAAGCTGTTTCCAGATCAGTCGAATTGATTGATTAAAATAATCAAGTCTGAATCAAAATAATTTCTACTGTTTGTGTTTTGCTGTTGTAATTTCTATTCTTGAATGTAATTCTTGTTTACAGTTTGTACTTGCACTCATTCCATTCCTGCAGGTCTTTCATTTTCGCCAAAGATGGCAATCCCAACAAGTGCAATGTTCACAATGAGACAGCGTTGCACCTGCTGTGCATGGGCCCGCAGATCCTGCTGAGCGAGGGGGCGCTGCAGCCACGGATCAGCCGCCCCCAGGAGGATGAACAGAAGCGGGCTGAGTGCCTCCAGATGATCCTGCAGTGGACCGGAGCCAAGCTGGACCAGGGCGAGTATGAGAGAGCCAATGTCAACGCCACTGACAACAAAAAGAGCACCTGCTTGCACTACGCAGCGGCGGCTGGCATGAAGAACTGTGTTGAGGTTACAAGATTTTTTTTTTTTTTTTTTTTTTTATTATGTAGTTCAGGCCTCTAAGTTAAGAATGTATTTACTGTATTTTTAGATGATTTAATGCAAAGCCCCAGTTCAGTTTAAGTTCTGTTAGACTATTTAGTATGTGGCCAGACTCCATGACCATCATTTTCTGGTTTTAATGCAGGACTCTAGTGAAGACACTAGCTAAGTTTTGCTCTTGTGTTTTACAGTTGTTAGTGAAGAACAATGCGGATTTGTTCGTGGAGAACGAGGACAGGGAGACGCCGTGTGACTGTGCGGAGAAACAGCACCACAAGGAGCTGGCGCTCAGTCTGGAGTCTCAGATGGTTTTCTCTCGGGATGCCGGAGCTCAGGAGATAGAAGCAGAGTATGCTGCCCTTGATCGACGAGAGGTACGGCTGTGAGATATTTTAGCATATAGTCCACAAGAGAAATAATAGTTGAATTTATAAAAATGATCCGGTTCAAAAGTTTACATCCCCTTTATTATTAATACTGTGTCGTTACCTGAATGATCCACAGCTGTGTATTTTTTTTGTTTAATGATAGTTAGAGTCCCTTGTTTGTCCTGTACAGTTAAACTGCTTGCTGTTCTTCAGAAAAATCCTTCCGGTCCCACAAATTCTCAGCATATCTTAAAACAAACTCATTCCATTTGTTAGATTTGTTAATCAATTTATAGCTCAATATATATAATATAGGCAAAACTTTGCAGCCTTACAAACAGGGAAACTAACATTCACTGTGCGTGTGTGAGTATGCCGTTATTTCATTAGTCATAGCTATGTGCTGTGCACTGAGGACGTGAACTCAAGATAAATCATGACTTGGTAATGTACTGTCAAAGGATAGGGCACCAGTTGAAAGAGGATTGACCTAACTGCCAGCAGCAGACTCATGATTGCTTCGTTTTGCTGTTCCAGACAAGCTGAGCAATATTGAAGTTTAAAAGGAAAATCTTTATTGGTTCCCTTTCCATCACTTCTTCTCTTACACCCTCTTTGGTTTACACTTTTCATCTTTATCCCTCCCTCTCCCAAACCTGTCATTCTCTCTTCTTTTTCTCTCCAGCCATATGAGGGATTGAAACTGCAAGACCTGCGTCGGTTGAAAGACATGTTGATAGTGGAGACGGCGGATATGCTGCAGGCTCCTCTTTTCACGGCCGAGGCCCTGCTGCGAGCTCACGGTATGAATTTACTGCAGCTACTTTTGAAGTTGAACAGTATCACTGGGTTTATATGCAACTTTTTTTTTTCTTTTTACAATAGTTCGTGGTAGCTGGGTAAAATCTTAAAGGGGTCATTGGATGCAAAGTTCACTTTTACATGTTGTTTGAACATTAATGTGTGTTGGCAGTGTATGTACAAAT
>JAHKKF010488247.1:0-17290 GCA_019740295.1 Labeo calbasu | reverse complement strand
TGGGATGACATTAACAAGGACTAAACCAAAATAGACAGATCAATGGGGGGAGACAATGGGAGAAACCAAGTACACAAACCGACAGAACTGTGACATCATGTGGTGCGATCATGATTTATATTGAAATTAATTAATTTCCTTAAAATGCTTAACATTTTTTTTAGATGTTCTCAGTAATGAAAGTGTTTAGAACAAAGTATTTCCATTTATTTTGGGTTTTTGTAAATAATGATCTGTCAGGACATATTAAAGAACCATAAATCAGTATTTGTTGTTTGAATTTCTTTTAAAAATGACAAAATTTGAACACGTAGACTTTGATTCATACCAAAAGTAACCAGGTCTTGTGTGTAGGTGCGTTGTCAGTGTCCTCTTTGCACTTTGATGTATTTTTTACTGCATGAGAAGGTGATGTGTGGCATAACAGTGCCATGGTTTGTCAGACGTAGCAACAGTAACTAAGGGGGGGCGGGTCTTTGCGAAGGGTCAGTTTAGAGGTTACGGGAGGTTGCTAGCTGAGGATTTGAGATCATAGGATGAACATCTTTCTTACAGTAGAAAATAACATCTGGAGTTTGTGCTTAACTACAGGATCAAAATTAACATGCTGCCTATGACGAGCATTTATTTTACTTTGCTTGGCAGTGGAATCTGGTAAAATAGATTAGAATAGTTATTAATAAATAAATAATAAATTGCTAATAAATGCCTAATTACCAAATTAATATTATATGCTCTAAATTAATTTTGCGTATTTTTTTCTCACATATTGTACAAAGATTTAACATGAACCGTCTGAAATGACCAAATTGCATACAAATCTGTTCCAAATGATAAAATAAAGTATTTTATGTATATAAACCATCAATTGAACATAAAAGCACAAAACCTTCCAATCTGGGACATATATCTATAATGGAACACACTCAGCAGTGGTCGCACCTCATGACATTTGGTCGCACCACATGATATTTCAAATTCAGTCAAAGCACAGAATTGGCCACCTAAACAAAACAAGCTAGCTTCCCACAAAAGGTTATTATGAAATGTATAATAAAAATAAATAATTGTAGAAATAACTTAGTATTCATTGTTTTTTGAGGTCATACCACATCGTCATGCCAGCCGTTAAAAAGGTTATTTTAAAAAGGTTAGTTAAAAACCTACTTGATGCTTTCATGGGTCATTGACAAATTGGTATATGATGCAAAGTCCTATCTTTGAATGGATTTCAACATAAATATGGAGGGAGTTTTGTATAGATGCCACTCTGGTGAACTGGATATATTAGTCTCTCATATATATCTTGTTTACTTACTGTATTGATGCATACAGGTACTTATAGACAAAACCTGTCACATTCTCAAGTCCCAGTGGGCTTATGAATATGAAGGCCTGAGGTTTTTATTGATTGTTTTAGTGTTACTCTGTTACATGTGAGCATGCATCTAAACCTCATTTACTGATGAGAGTTGCATGCTCATATTATGACTGGGTGTTCAAAACAATATAATGTCAATATTGAACAGTCTGTCTTATAGAAGCCCTATATAATTACAGTCTAAAAGGTGCTTTCTTATTTTTTTCCCAAATTTATAAAAGACTTAAAAACCTACTTGATGCTTCCAAGGGTCATTGGCAAATTGGTATATGATGCAAAGTCATATCTTTAAATTGATTTCAACACAAAAGTCCCAAAATGGTAGTTTCTTGATGGTCGCACCACATTTCATAAAATAGAAATCATCGGACAATGTTTGTTTGTATATTATGATGGAAGTATAAATACAAATGCTTTGCAGTTTTATACAGGATTACCAAACACTTTGGAAATCATGCCAAATAGTGCAGAAAATTAATCAGAATAAATTTAGGGTAATTTCAAAGATGTTTGCAAAACAAGAGTTATGGCCGAACGGTCGCACCACATGATATTTTGACACTTTGAATAACAGACAAATTACAAATAACTAATCTTTTTTGAAAAGTGCATTTGATGCATGTAATTTAGTTAAACCTATTTTTAACAGAAAAACTCAGATCGGACAGAAAATGTAGGCGTCACATCATTGACCCATATTCAGTATAGACGTATTTTAATTCATTCTGTTTATTTATTTGTTTATTTATTGATATAAAATCATTTATACATTTATTTTACACCTCTTTACTTTCACTGGATGTCAGTTGACTCATTTGCACCTGCTTTACGTTCTCAGAAGAAGTTTAAGTTGAGACATCTGAGATAAAGTTGATACTGAAATGAAACATGACTGGAATGTCTTGGGAGCTGTGGACGAGAAGCAATCAAATGTTCCTCTGGGTCGCATCCATCTGCGCTATCAAAATGTGGTTGCCTCGCCAGACAGTAAATCCTTGTAGAATGAATGGTTTGTGTCTGTGAAGGCTCAGCTGTCAAACGCAAAAGAACTTCTGCAGCCTCATCAGTAAATGTGAAGAGGTGAGCTCTCATTCTCACTTTAACACACAGCAGTCTGTGCGAATCCGAGTCTTCACGGATGACAAAGTGAAGGCAGGTGACACGACAGAACTTTAGAGCAGGACTTGAGCGCGGCTGGATCTCGCAGCAGTCGTTCTGTCTTCGGCTGTGTGCGGCGGACTTCTTTGTCTCTGCGGTGGTATTCTCAGCACGGATGCTGATCCAGGCAGTTGCTAGCAGCCGTCTCTAAGGAGTCTCCCATCATTTTAATCTCACCGCAGAGACGGAGGCAAACGAGCCACAGAAACATAAGCAGATGTCAGGCTTTATTAAATATGGAGGGAATTTTGTATAGACACCGCTCTGGTGAACTGAATATATTAGTCTCTCATATGTTTCTTGTTTACTTACAGTACTGACGCACACAGGTACTTATAGTCAAAACCTGTCACATTCTCAAATCCCAATGGGCTTATGAATATGAAGGCCTGAGGTTGTAATTGATTGTTTTAGTGTTACTCTGTTACATGCGAGCATGCATCTAAACCTCACTTACTGACGAGAGTTGCATGCTCATATTACGACTGGGTGTTCAAAACAACAACGTCAATATTGAACAGTTTGTCCTATGGAAGCACTGTATAATTACAGTCCAAAAGATGCTTTCTTAGGAGGAAATTTACATAAGATGCATTTTTGTTTTTTAAAACAGCTGAACAGAGCACAACAAAATGCACAGGGGCTGTTCTAAGGCAAATAGCAAGATGCTTCATAACAGCAAAAGATGCATCTGCATGCATACACAATGTAAAAAAATAGTTTATACCAGTGGTTTTCAACCTGGGGGCCTCAGCAAACTTCCACAGGGGCTGCAAGATGACTTAAAATTCACTATTTATATTAAAATTACTGACTATTAATATTGCTGATACTCGGATGTAAACAACAGCATTTGCATGGTGCAGCTACTAAATATGTTGTTCTGCTAATTTATGCTGTCTAAACCATGGAAAAAATGTGGAAGCTGCTAAGTTATATAGAGAAGGGCTTAGTAAGCAGGAAAGGGTGCAATATTTTGACAAACTTAAGTTAATAGGTGGTAAAGATGCATACGAGCAGTATTAATTAAAATATTAGTCTAATTTTTCACCTACCCGACGAAAATGATAAGAACAAACACGAATGTTGTCAAGATTCTTGCCCTGGAAATCCTAGTTCAGTTTGGCCAATCACAAACACCTTTTGTTCCTCATCCAAGTGTTTTTCCTGATCCGACCGATTAGTACAGCCCAAAACATGACAATAATTGACCATTTTCAGCAGCAATAATCAGCAAAATATGCGCGTTTCATTCGGTTCAGTGGCATTGTTTACATTCATTAAACACTATATAGAATCCAATGGAAGCTTGTTTCCACCACTGAAAAAAATATATAAAAAAGGTACTTATGTCTTTTTATCTCACAATTCTGACTTCTGTGACATAACTTTACAACTGCGAGTTAACAAGTCAGAATTGCAAGATATAAACAGAGAAACAAAGTCAGAATTGCGGGCTATAAACACCCATTCTCAGATTTTATTTCCCAGAATGTGATCAATTATGACAATTTAAATTATTATTTTTATGAAAAGAAATTCAGTGGCAAAAACAAGCTTCCATATGTGACCCTCGACCACAAAACCAGTCTTAAGTAGCACGGGTATATTTGTAGCAATAGCCAACAATACATTGTATGGGTCAAAATGATTATTTTTCTTTTATGCCAAAAATCATTAGGATTTTATTATTAGATATTTTGTAAATTTCCTACTGTAAATATATCAAAACTTAATTTTTGATTAGTAATATGCATTGCTAAGAACTTCATTTGGACAACTTTGAAGGTGATTTTCCTAATATTTTTTTTTTTTTTGCACCCTCAGTTTCCAGATTTAGAAATAGTTGTATCTCAGCCAAATATTGTCCTATCCAAACAAACCATACATCAACGGAAGCTTATTTATTCAACATTTATTCAGAATTATGACTGGTGTTGTGGTCCAGGGTCACATGTATAGAATCTGAATATTTTTTAATCGCAAAATTAATTTTGTTTAATTGAATTAATATGTCAACATATGTTCATACAAGTTATAATTTAAATTGCCATAACTGACCCTTCTGAAAACCTGCACTTCTTAGTTACTGTTGCTATGTCCGACAAACAATGGCACTCTCACACTACACATCATGTTCTCACGCAGTAAAAAATACAAAGGAAACTGACAACACGCTGACAGACAAGACAGAGCAGGTTACTTCTGCTATTAAAACGTCATTTTTTTAAGACATTCAAACAATAAATACCGTTTTGTGGCTCTTGTGTCATGACAGACACAGCATGTGAACCGCTCATCTTTTCATATTTACTTAAAGCACGAAATAAACATGAATGAACATCAAAATTTCAACCGCGGAAAGACGTCAATACACAACATTTTTCAAGTAACAAGTTTAAGTCCACCAAATTGAATCTACTCTCCTGTCTTATTTGTTTGTTGGACCAGATGGCGATCGGTCAATTACCACAGAAAATCCAGAGGAAATATCTTTAAATATTATGATGGAAAATGGAGAGCCTTTCAAGTCCAAAAGGTTGAGAATCATTGATGTAGACAGATTTGAGGATATATACAGTTTTGTGTGTGTGTGTGTGTGTGTAAATAGGAACACACAGCACTTTGACAGGGAGCCTTTTATTGCAGAAAACTGTCCTTACAAAAATATGGTGGCTTACCGACATGGCACAATAAAGGGAACACAGCAGGTGATTTGAACTTGGCAGTAATTGTCTTAAAATTTATTATTGAATCTTGAAGTGCTGGTCGAAGAAAATGGATTTAGAGATGAGACGCTCAGAGAGGGTTTTGTTGTGTGACTGTTGGTAAAGCAGGCTTAAACATGAAGCTGAAGTCAGACACAAGATTATTTGACCTCACTAATCACATTCATCCATAATTAAAGAATATTTTTATCCTAAGCAGCCGTAATGTTTTGTCAGCTGCAGTGTTGTTGGATTAGGTAGCTCCGCCCACAGTAAAATCTCCTTGGTCTAAAATCAAGGTCCACATAATTGCATATTAAACATCAGACATGTTCTAATTAGCTATGAATTTGTGATGTTACAGACATTTTGAATTCATTGTGAACAGACAAATTGACTGTTGCCTGCTGGATGCATAGTTATAAAGTGTTATTTTAGTATTTTTTATATAGTGTTATTGCTTTTATTAATATTTTTAAATTATATTGTTAATTTCAGCTTTCTTTAATTTGTTTGTTACTTTGTGCTTTTGTCATTTTATTATTTTTTAATATTTTAAAATTGTTTAATTTATGTTAGTTTTAGTTTTATTTCGGTTCGTAATTTTAGTACTTCTTAGACTTTTTTCAGTTAGTTGCCAAAGCAACATTTCTCATTTTCATTTAGCTTGCGTTTTTTCCCTCTGTTTTTTATTCTTATTATTTATTTTAAATTTATTTAAAAATTTTAGTTTGAATTAACAATACCAACCCTGTTCCTTTAATTGAGAGGTGAAAATTTGATCAGCATTTTTTTTTTTTTTGGCTGGTATTGATAGGTCAAAAAATCCTCTAAACTTTCCACTCTCATTCTGGCATTGTCCAGTCTGGATCTATTTGCATTTCACAAGCCAGAGCAGCTGCAGTTTACATTATTACTATCTCCGACAAATTGCTGCATTGATTGTTACATCATGTCTGGTTGGGACATGTTGTTAGATGAGGAGTTAAGTTTGTTTCAACAACATCTGTGTATCAGATTTTTGTGTTAAAACCTAAGCAAGTTCTCACAGGAAGCAATGAAAAGCTTAATTGGTTTTTGCAATATCTTGAGTTATGTGAGCGGTTCTTTCACTTGTATACCCATAACAGAATCTGTGGGGAGAGCGAGTACATGATTATAATCATCAATATGCTCTAGTCTTATTTTTTTCGCAGCCTCGGAGGGCCAAAGCTTTGAATTCAATACTGCAATATTCTAAGAGTCAATTATGTACATTGTAGAGCTGCAAAACATAAACCGAAAGTGTTTACTTCAAAATAGTGCTGGTTGACTTTCAGCACAACTGGCGATGCTTCTGCATAGCTTTCGTTATTGTCAGTAAGCTTCATGAGGTTATGAAATGCACATGTTGTTGTGTGTCGTATACATTTGCAGTGATATTGCTGTTTTTAAAGCCTTTCTGAATGAAGTATTTGAAATACAGGTGTCAATAGAAACCACCATTCAAAAGCTTGGGGGTCTATAAAACTGATTAATTGATTTAAAAGAAATACATATAATAAGTATGGATGCATTAAATTGTTAACAAGTGACAGTAAAAACATTTATAGTGTTACAGAGTGTTTCTGTTTCAAATAAATACTACTTTTGCTTTCTATTCATCAAAGAATCCTGGAAACAATTACAATATTAAAATAAATTAATTAATTAATTATTCAAACATCATCACATTTTTACAATTTTACTGCATTTTTGATCAAATAAATGCAGCCTTTGTGTGCAAAAAAAAAAAAATAATAAAATAAAATAATAATAATAATAATCTGACTGACCCTAAACTGACATTATAAATTTGTTTATATATTAATATATTTTAGTGTTTGATTCTAAGGGCATATTTGTTTGCTTTGTGCTATAAAACAATTGTAGTACTTTTATATGTTGGCACTATAAAAGTGCACACACCACGTGTCTGTATGAGTGTGAAAACGTATATGTGACCCTTAAGTAGCACAGATGTATTTGTAGCAATAGCCAAAAACACATTGTACGGGTCAAAATTATCAGTTTTTCTTTTATGCCAAAAATCATTAGGATGTTAAGTAAAGATCATGTTCCATGAAGATATTTTGTACATTTCCTACCGTAAATATATCATATTAATTGTTGATTAACTTAATTGTTGATTAGTAATATGCATTGCTAAGAACTTCATTTGAACAACTTTAAAGGCGATTTTCTCAATATTTTGATTTTTTTGCACCCTCAGATTCCAGATTTTCAAATAGTATCTCGGCCAAATATTGTATCTATTCTAGCAAACCACACATCAATGGAAAGCCTATTTATTCAGCTTTCAGACGACGTATAAATCTCAATTTTATAAAATTGACCCTTATAACTGATTTTTTGGTCCAGGGTCACATGTTGTCCTAATCAAGTCTTGTTTTTTCCTCCCAGCAGGACACTTTCACCTTCAGAATGAGAGCTGAGCATTTCCAGTTCAACCACAGCTGAAACTGCACGACACGAGTAAGTCCTTCAGGTTTCTTTCGTGAAGATTCACAGTAAAGCTGCATTTTAAAGTATGTAAAAAAGGCCTTGCGCAACTATTCATTTTTACTAGCTTACTAGATGTCTAATAAGCAGCTTTTGTAAATGCCGTATATCCATGGTCTGACGCTGAAGAGAAATGAAAGCTGCTTGCATTGTCATTAGACACTCACATATTGTTTCTGACAGTCTTTTGGTGACATTTGATTAGTTTCAGGGTGAATCGCAAGAATTTTGGCTTGTATGTGGACAGTATGATGTGTGGTTTGTTTATAATGTATTTTATTCCATACACAAATGGAGTTTATTTACATATATTAAAGGGGTCCTATTATGCTCTTTTACAAAGTCTTGATTTTGTTTTGGGGGTGTAATAGAACATGCTTTCATGCTTGGTGGTTCGAAAAAAGCTTTATATTTAACATAATTTACATTATTACAATACATTTCTCCCAGCCTGGCACAAATGGCTCGATTAGTTCTGGGTTTAATAGCAAGTTCCGTGTACAACTGTTACCACAAGCTAGATTAAAGTGATTCTTACATTTTAAATATGGATATTTTTCTTACAAAAACACATCGATTCACTACAGGAGGCCTTTATTGACCCCCCAGAGCCATGTGAGGCACTTTTTGTTATAGATGGATGCACATTGTTGGACTTGTTTTGGACTGATGAAGAAAAACACCCGTCTATGCCGTTCTAAAGCTTGGGAGTGCCAGGATTTTAATATAACTCTGATTGTATTCGTCTAAAAGAAGATAGTTATATACACCTAGGATGCATGGAGGGGGAGTAAATAATACGCTACAGTAGTGTTGGGTCCTATCATCAGCTTGCGACATTGCCAATACATGATATTATCGTGCTAATTTATTTAATTATTTACATACTTAGTTTCATACTCCAGCTCCAACATAAGGCTAAAAGCAGCCTAACATTATCAAAGAACATCATCACTGATCAGCCTAGTCTATTCTAGTGCAAGTTTATGCATTTTAAAAAAACACTCGCATTATGAGTGAAATTATCTACACTGTTTGATGAATAAATGTCTTACCACACACTGCGTTACAGCTCCGACGCGGCAACCGGAGTAGATCGCGGCTTCGGCATGTGTTTCTAACCCCTGTACTGCATACGTCTGAGGCACGTTACAGCTCTAAAGCGGCCACTTTAGTCAATGCTTGTGCTGCGGCTCGTTTTAGTGGCTCTCCACGCTGCATCGCTAAAATTAGGCTAATCCCCCACCTCGTCCCTGCCCTCCCCCCAACAATTTGAATTTCTGTAGGTAGGATTTAATTTAATGATATTCTAATGGACCGTGTTGTGACATCATTGCATGATATAGGGCAATATATCTCATACTATATTACATTTCTGTATGGCATGTTTGCTTTTATTGACTGCTTTTAAAACTGAGTTTATGAAGGTTCTGCTGCTTATTCATTCTTTTAATTGTCCTGTTATTTGAGTGTTTGAATACGTCATTGTGAGGAAAAACAAAACAACTGACTGTGGAATGTTGGCATGAAAGTCCTTGAATTGTTTGAGAGTTGCCAAGGTCGATAAAAATTTGATCAGCATTGAAATGGCCCGGCCTGGTGCGATTTAATCGCTCGAAAAAATCCACTATATTCCCTGCTCTCGCCCTGACGCTGACCAGAACTGAGCTATTTGCATTTTACAGGCCAGAACGGTCGCAGTTTTACTTCACCGTCTCAGGCCAGCTGCCAATACTGAGACCAAAGGCAGAGGGAAAGCACAATCATTGTGTTTTTTACTGTGAATGAAGCTTTGAAATAATACTACAGAGGCCTTTTTCAATAGGTTTGAGTAATATTGTAGCGTGAAGATGGAGAGTAAACGGGTTACATGTGCATAATGTTGATCATTTCACAGCTCCATTAAGGTCATTCAGTTTTAGCAACAGATTTAAAACTTTTCAAAATCAAGATGCTACTTTTTAAGGGACTGTGTTTATATAAATTGTCTATCTATCTATCTATCTATCTATCTATCTATCATCTATCTATCTATCTATCTATCTATCTATCTATCTATCTATCTATCCTAGTGAAAATAAATATACTAAAATGCATTTAAAATACATTTATTTCATGCTAAGTATGTATGCTAACTACAAATATATTTACATATTATGTACTTAATAAAAATACCATGCAATTGTACTTTTAGTATACTAAACTGGTATATTTAAAGTGCTAAATTGGAACAACTAATTTTGTACTTAATGCACTTTAATTGTGCGGAAGTCCAAATAAAGATATACGTAAGTATATATAGTTGTGCTAAAGTGGAACTATTGCAAGTATACTTTAGGTACACTTTAAATATTTTGCATTTAAATACAGATATTATTTAAAGATCATACAATCCTCATCAATAGTGACACTAAAACACATTTTAGAGTTAATATTAAGAAATGTTTATTGGGCACAAGTAGTACTTCAAATAACTCCAAATAAAGTGTAATTACAATTTTTTATATTAATAAGTCTCGAGTGATATGTCAGGAAATATGTTAATAAACTTGAACTATACTTAGTATAAAATAAATGCATTTTAAATCAATTTTAAATCTATTATTACTTTTTACTAGGATATCTATATATAGTATATATAGTTATTTTAGCATATCAATAAACTAAATGAGAGATGTGTTGTATTTTATTATATGTTTGTAATTTAGTTTTTATTTTATTTTCATTTTAGTGAAAGTTTTAGTAATTTTGTTGTGTGTTTTTGTAATTTGTAGTAGTTTCTGTTTAAATAGGTTTAGGTTTTGTTTGTTTTTTTAGTATGCAAAGTTAGACTACATTAAAATGAGAAATGTTGGCTACAGCTGAAATAAAAAAAATTATATTTTATTTTATTTCAGTTAACATTTGTTATATTTAACGTAGCTTGTTTTATGGTTTCAATTTTAGTTTAAGTTGTAGTTTTAGTTAACTCTTTCCCTGCCAGCGTTTTTTAAAAAAGCTGCCAGTCACTGCCAGCTTTTTTGGTGATTTTCACCTAAATTTGACGGCCCTCAGAATATTTTCTGCTATGAATATATGAACATGTTATATATCAAAATAAAGATCCGAACCTCTGCTTTTAAACAAAGAAATTTTATTCTATGTTCATGTGTTCATGTTTTATCAAATTCATTTTTATCAAAACAGTGCATTTTCAAGCAAAATACATTCAGATGTCATATTCTTTCACCTGTAAATAATTATATGAATAATTGAAATTGCATTCAACAGACACACACACAAACACAAACTTAAATACATATTCTATATATATATATATATATATATATATATATATATATATATGTGTGTGTGTGTGTGTGTGTGCACACGCACACAAAGATATACATATATGTATGTATATATAAATATACATACAATACACATACACACACACACACACACACGTATATATACATATATAGATAACACACACACACACATATATACAAACATACATACATATACATATCCAAATAGGCGGGTTATCAATCTATCTACGACACAACTATAAGTTTCAGCGTCTATAAAGGCATCTCCCTCACTGACTACTTCGTCCTGATCAGATTCAAAATAGTTAAAACATGAGTGATCGGAGTTCGAATCCATCAACACCTCCAGCCTCTTTACACTAGTCAACATTCGAAGTGGATCAAAACCTTTCATCAGAGTTGTCCTAAAACCAAAACAATACCTGTTCTTGTTCTAGAACAACTTTGGTGAACTTTTTTGGTCCGCTTCAAATGCAGACTACTATATACCTCCTCATTATTATATGTGATATGATCTACATTTTCTCTGATTCTTCCATTGATGCCGATCGTCTTGGAAGACCCGTAAGTCCCGTAACTCATTCGGGGAATGCGCCAGGGCTTTCTCTACCGTAATACAGCTAGAACACGGATTGCCGTAACAACTCGTCAATGGCGGGAAAGCGTCGTCACTTGATTGACAAGATATCTCGTCAATGAATAATCCCGTCAGCTACAACAACCCTGTTTCTAATGTGAAATTAAAGATTATTTTGTTTTATTCTGCATGTTTTAAAATGACCGCAAATTAAGAACTCATCAAATCCAATTAGCAAAAATACTGAGCTGATGTGTATGATACACAAATTTCATTTTTAATTCACAGTATGTAACAACAGTACACCCAATGTGAACAGAATACAGAGATGGAAAAAAGGGTTAACATTAATTGGCTAAAGACTAAAAAACTAAATAAGAAACATATGAAGAAAAGAGAAACAAAAACAACATATACATTTATTATAAACAATACTGTATATGCTTTTGGTTTGTCACGTTGTTTAGGAACTGGCTTTTGTTAGTTAAAAGAGTTTACAAACAATTTTAACATGATGATGTTGAGGAAAGACCTGCTAAGAAATATAAGACTAATATATTGATATAAGAATAAATGACTAAAAACCTGGAATATTTTTTCCCGATAGTTTTTCGTTAGTTAGTGCAGCATCTGCAGACTGAAATAAATATTCACTCCAAGTAGTGAAATTATGTAAATGATATTATATAAACCCCATGTTCACTTAATTATGATATTATTGTCAAGAAAGAAACAAATTGAAAACTATTTCCGTCTTTAAAAATTGCAAGTTTAATATTGCATCCATTATGAGGAGGACATGAAAAATGTGCTGTATAGTAGGAATGACCCATTTACTTTAGATTGTAGCGCTTGTAGTTGTCGCAGGGTGATGAAAATGAATTTATGTAATGGGGTGGAGGGTGGTGGCGGCTTTGGAAAAAGGACAGATGAGGCTTGAGGCAACAGAAATCTCCTTCACCCTCCCTTTAGGAAACATGAGAGGCGAGCGTAAACAGCACGGCCGACGTTTCGTATCACAAATTCATTAAACACAATCAAGATGGTATCTAAATGACTGGCAGTAAATGAGTTTCTACTTCAAGCTTTGATTTCCATTGCTGTACAGTATATGATGCTGTAGTGATGTGTAATATTGTGACACTGGAGTTTTGAAAGCGAGGTCTAATATTTAAATGTTTTAATTTTTAATTTAAATGATTTCTAAATTCTACATATGTTTTTGAAAAGATTTACTGGTGAATTGAAGGTTTAGATTTAGATTGTGTAACAATAGTAAAAAGTTTGGACACTCTTTACTGAATTTGTTTCTGAAAATGTTACAAACCGTATTAATATTCAAGCATCAGTTAGTAATACTGAAGCACCAATAATTATTAATAAAAACTGAGCAGCAAATCAGCATATTCAAATGATTTCTCAAGGATCATGTGACAATGAAGACTGGCGTAATGATGCTGAAAATTCAGCTTTACACCTCAGGAATAAGTTACATTTTAAAATATACTCAACTAGAAAACAGTCATTTCTAATTTTACAGTATTACTGTTTTTGTTTAATTATTCCAAACTTTAGATTTTGACTGACTTTTGGTAATAATGATAATAATAACAACAATATCATTATTATAATAATAATAATTATTATTATTATATAAAAACAAAAAAGAACTCCCTTATTAGTTTTTTAAAAATATAAATTTGCTATTAATCTAAAATTTGAACAATGGCAATTATAAATAAAGAAAGAGCATGTGTGTCCAGACTTTTAACTGATTCTGTAATTTATTTTTAAATATTATATTTTATTAGAATATTATAAATATTAAATAGTTATTATTATTACCAATTAATTTATTATGATTATTATTATTATTAATGTTGTTGTTGTTGTTTTGTTGTTGTTACTTATTTTCTTATGTATTATATAAAATATAACATCATAGCAAAATAGCTTCTTTATTAGTATTCAAAAATATAAATTTACTATTAATCTAAAATGTCCAAAATGGTAATTAATAATAAAGAATGAGCAGGTGTGTCTAAACTTTTAACTGATTGTATAATTTATTTTAAGTATTATATATTATTAGTATTAATATTAAATTGTTATTATTATTATTATTATTATTATTATTATTATTATTATTATTACCAATTAATTTATTATTGTTGTTGTTGTTATTATTATTACTTAATTTTTTACATATTATATAAAAACACAAAAAAAGAACACCTTTATTATTGTTCAAAAATATTAATTGGCTATTAATCTAAAATGTGAAAAAAATGATAATTATTAATAAAGAATGAGCAGGTGTGTCTAAACTTTTAAATAATAGTGGAATTTATTATTAAATATAATATATTATTATAATATTATAAATATTAAATAGTTCAATTATCAATTAATTTATTGTTGTTGTTGTTGTTATTACATATTTTCTTATATAATATATAAAATATAAAAACAAATAGCAAAAGAACTCCTTTATTAGTGTTCAAATATATTAATTTGCTATTAATCTAAAAAGATCATTAATAATAAAGAATGAGCAGGTGTGTGTAAACTTTTGATTGATTGCATAATTTGAGTATTGCTGCTGTACACAATGATTCTTGTAAACCTCGTGGCTAGTGGGTTTTATTTCAGCTGGGTTTCTGGAGCAGTAATCGGCTGCTGTGTTGGAATGACCTTAAAATTACATAATCTCCTTTATTAAATTCGGATCTCCGCTCTGCAGAGGGCATGAAAGTTATGCTAATATAAATTAGCATTGCTTTTCCCAACCTCAAATAAACGCCACAGGACTGGTCTCAGATCAGCGTCATCCTGGTAACCTTTAGCATTTGTGCTGTGACTCAGCTGTGCCCAGCTGTTTACCCTGAGTGTATGCGCTGCGCGTATCGCCGCTTTGTGCGTTAGATCTTGTGTGTGGAGTGCAGGCCTGGGGAACAGAAGGCAATGAAACCTTAATTACATCCTCCCTTATCTTGCTTCCTTCTCTCTCGTCCTCTGGAGCTGCGCGCTATCAGCACTTTGAATTAGAGTGCTCTGCACGCCACCACCGCTGCCTCACCTGTGGATAAACAGCGTTAGGGACCCATTGTTTAAGAAGCGTATACTTTGTCTAAACAATATGCAACCTTCTGCACCACCGCATTTTTCTGCTCATGTACATTCCTGCTTGTGCTGTTATCTTGGGATTTTTCATTAGCCATCTAATAACGATACCAAAAAGGATTTTTACAGCAGTGTATAAACAATCTAAATAATATAGAATCTTTCTAGAGCTCCACGATTAATTGTTAAAAGTCACCCACGCGATCTTATTTCTAAATGACAACGATTTGTCTGTGTCTTTTAAACCTTTGATAAAGTCATACTGGAACAATCAAAAACTGTGAGAACAGTTATGATGTTTCGGTATGAAACAGCTTCACAAGCAGTCTTTTAAACCATTTATAGCTGTAATTTTTGCTTCAAATCGGCAATTCAAATAACTTTTGTTGATTACAATGTTGATTACATTGTTTCACCACCAAGAGGCGACAAGTGACTGTTAAAAATGTATTTGTCGTTGAATCGTTCACTTAAGAGATTCGTTCAAAAACACTGATTCAATCAGTAATGAAACAAGTATTTATGCGTGAGTCATTGAATTGTTAATTCAAGAGATTTGTTCAAAAATGCTGATTCATTTAGTAATGAAACAAGTATTTATGAGTGAGTCATTGAATTGTTCATTCAAGAGATTTGTTCAAAAATGCTGATTCATTTAGTAATGAAACAAGTATTTATGAGTGAGTCATTGAATCATTTATTCAAGGGATTTGTTCAAAAATGCTAATTCATTCAGTAATGAAACAAGTGAAGTATTTATGAGTGAGTCATTTAATCATTCATTTAAGAGATTTGTTCAAAAATGCTGATTCATTCAGTAATGAAACAAGTAAAGTATTTATGAGTGAGTCATTGAATCATTCATTCAAGAGATATGTTAAATAAATGCTGATTCATTTAGTAATGAAACAAATGAAGTATTTATGAGTGAGTCGTTAAATCATTGAATCATTTATTCAAGAGATTTGTTCAAAAACGCTGATTCATTCAGTAATGAATCAAGTGAAGTATTTATGAGTTAGTCGTTAAATCACTGAATCATTCATTCAAGAGATTTGTTCAAAAATGCAGATTGATTCACTAATGAAACAAGTGAAGTATTTATGCGTGAATCATTGAATCGTACATTTAAGAAATTCATTGAAACATTGTTTTAAAATAAGTCATTCAGCTTTCAACTAAGTCATCAACTTTTTTGAATAGACTGCAGCAATTAATAATTTGTCACAGTCTGTAGTAAATTACATGTTATTTTGCTTAGTTCAGAATCGTGATCTTTATTTGAAATAAAAAAATAAACTGTAATTCTCAATTCATCCAAAATCGTGAAGCTCTAATTCTTTCATATTCTTTCCTTTAGTTTTATACTGATATTCTTTATTTTAATTTATATGTATTTGTGAGTTAAAAAAAAAAAAAAAAAAAATATATATATATATATATACATTACATATATACATTGTTCTCTTCATTTACTGATCCTGCTTTGATGGTTTTCCTCATGTTAATTCCAGGAGTGCTTCCCCAGACCTGCTGTATGTCTTAATTCAGATTAAGTTGATTCATTTAATAGATTGCCTAATTATTATTGTCTAGTGGTTAAATGAAATCCGCAGATTGTCTAGGCCTTTTAATGTGACCTTTTGTAGTTTTGATGTTTGGCCAAGATCAGCACTCAGCGCTTATTAATTTTAGCCTGCACACGTTTATTAATCAGCCTGCACACATTTTCCACTAATTCTCAGTATTTTTTTTATTTTCTGTACAACCATTCACTGTTACAACAGTATTTGAATGAACAAACAGCTGTTTCTGCTATTGTGGTAGTATTGATTTCATAATTAGCATTGATAATGTGTAAGTAGGTGGTTTTTGGCAAAAATGAGCTGCAGTGATAGGAAAATTTTTGCTTCTGAAACTCTTGTAGCAAAAATCCTGTATTATGGAATCAAGTTCTCATTCTGCTCTCAACTGAACTTCAGTCCATGTTCCCAGGATTCAGGTCTCCAGAGTGCAGGACCCAGCAGAATTTACTGTAGTCAGTTATGAATGTATTATTCATGATCAGTGCAAATCCCTCAACATGACTCGACGAGGGAGTGCTGGGTGAAGATCTGCTGCAGCTCAGTCCAACACCGCTGAACTCTCATCTACAACCACAGGATGCTGCTCTGTGTTTTCATTCAGGGAATCTTTACTTTTTAGAACTTTTTCAGAAAATCAGAAAAGTGTTCTTTCTCTGTTTGTTGAGGATGATCTATCTATCTATCTATCTATCTATCTATCTATCTATCTATCTATCTATCTATCTATCTATCTGTCTATCTATCTATCTGTCGTTCTAACATTTTATCACTCTATCATTTTATTGTTTTACTGTTTTATCATTCTATTGCTCTATCATTCCCTCAAATGATTTATCTATCTATCTATCTATCTATCTATCTATCTATCTATCTATCTATCTATCTATCTATCTATCTATCTATCT
>JAHKKF010488243.1:0-10392 GCA_019740295.1 Labeo calbasu | reverse complement strand
TTTAATCAAATAAATGCAGCCTTGATGAGCATAAGAGACTTCTTTAAAGACTATTACAAGTCTTACTGACCCCAAACTTTTGAACGGTAGTGTACTTCTGTGAGGACACAGATTATTTTTATATTTGGTTAAATATAAGCTTTGTGCAACACTTCTTTACATTATGCAAAATTGACATGTATTAACACGTATTGATTAATTATTATTATTATTATTATTATTATTATTATTATTATTATTATTTTATTCTCTAATTGTGATCACAGGTGAAAACTGCATCAGAGTGGGAGGACTTTTCTGCTCCCTCATATACTGCAGGGACAACTTTGCAAGTATATGCAAAAGATCTCCAGAAATTTGTCGGCTCCTGCCCACAGCTGAAAGGAAAAATTGAGAGCATGCCTATTAAAAATGAATTTAGAAAATTATTTGTTTTGTTTTTGGTTTGTTTGTTTTACTGTTGTTTGTACTTTGTATAAATGGCTGTAAATTAGTTTCTGCATTTTGTTCTTAGAAAAGTTCTGTTAAAATTTTGTTAAATAATAAAAAAATTCCTTTGTTAACTTAACTTTACTGTAATTACTAAATTATACTATAGTATACTACAGTTTACTTGTATCAATGTCATGTAAGATATATGTTGTAATAATATAATAAGTACCCAGTACGTACAGTGTAAAAATATACTGCATCATATTTTTTGTGTTATTACAATAAGGCAACTTGTTCTAAATCACACTGTTGTTGCCTAACAAAGTTCATGCATACCACGCAATCTTAGCATGTAATCTAACACCACAAATACTTTTAATTTTCCAAGTCATTACCTCCTTATCCCCCAAACATTGCACATTGTTTCCGTTTACCTATACACGTATGTTCAGCTGTAAATTATGAATATTTCGGTCTGTGTGTCATACATACCACGTAATTTCAGAATAGGTGCCCTTTAGTTATACAATAATTACAGTATAAATGCTTTATAATTTTGCAGGTTATTACCCCCTTATTCCCCAAACGTTACATATTGTTCCCTTATATCTACGAGTAGGGACTATTGAGGCACTCAATAGTTACAAATAGGTACACTGTAAATTCAGTTTAATTACGCGGTACATTGCGGTCTGTAATCTAAAGAATTACCACACCGGCACTTCTAATTGAGCTGACCTGGGATTTAGCCATCTTAAAGTAAAAATATTTGATTTACGTATAACATGTGTCGTGAGCATTCACTCAGTATCATTATCTCATTTTTGACCGAGGAGGCTTATAGCTGGTTTTGCATCTGAACTCTTCAAATATGTGTCAGCACCAGTTTTAAGTAAACAGGGGGATAGTAGAATTTTTAACAAAGGACAGGTTCAATTTAACTAAATAAATGTAGCAGCCAAGACGAGTGGTAGTGATTTGATTGTCACTGTTTTAAGAACAGAGTAATTTGCAGCCTTTAAATGATTTGCCTGATCATTTCATTCTCAGTGTTGTAGCATATTTCAGTGATATCATTGACATGAACTTTTAGCGTAGTGACGTGAAAGTATTCAAAGTCACAGTTATGATAGTTAATGAGCTTTTGAAGTCAGCACTGCACACACACCAGGTAATTCCGTCGTAAATTGAAACCGAAAGCAAAGAAAATCAGAATTCAAACACTTACCGTCAATGACGAACATGGATAAAAACATTGAAAACACAGTCTTCATATTGTTACGACGTTGAGTGAGAGTTGAGTTTAATACGAAAGGTTGTGGCTATAAATCTCGGCTTCTCAGTTTTTGACGTTTGTGAGTCACATCTACGTCGACGTGAGCCGCACTGCGTCCACCGGTTAATATATTCAGTTCCTGAAACATTTGGTTCCAATGGGTGGCACTTACGTGAATATTCATCAGGTTACCCCATCGTGGGCGGGACCATCAAGTACAGGTGAATGGAACAGAAATTATTAGTGTGAGCGCCTCAAATCGCCTTTTGTTTGATAGATTATTTCAAGCAGGTAATGAAGTTGAACGAAATTAATCTTAAACTACTCCTATGGCCGTTCTCATTTTGTAAATAATTAATTGTTTCTGTGACATGTGTTTCTCAGTACTCTGTTTACCTGAACGATTACAGAACTGATCACTATATAGGTAGCGTTGGAAGACAAATACAATAAAGGTATATTTCTCTGAATTTCTCCCAGATTACTTGTTGACATTCTATGACAGTAGAACTATACATTTATTCCATGAATGACAGATTAAGTTTTTTAAATGTTTAAGATTTCATGTTTAAATAAATATTTATAAAATATATTCGTTTTTTTTTTTCTGTGTCTCCCAATGTTGTCTTTATATTACAACAATAACCTTTACATTATAGGCTGATAGCTCAAGATCACACAAGAACTTGGAATTGCATTTTTATGTGCTTTTTCCCTTTTCATTAGTAACCTCATTAGTAACAGACAATTTTTGTGCCAAAATGTTACAAATTACATTACGGGTTAGGATTTACTCCATGAATGTAGCTCTAAGTTCAAATGGAGCTGTGCATATCCCATTTATAGGAACTTGTGGTTGAAAATGTTTTCCAGAAATCTGTGAGAGATGTTCCTTGATGCCATGCTCTGTGCATTGAACAAAAATTAACAGGAGAAATAAGAGAAATAATCTTTTACCACATCACCACAGCTTACTGGATGTTGAATGCTTTACAAATTATTTATTGGCCAGAGCTGTGTACAACAGCAAAAGCAAATCACCAGGTGTGGTCAAGAACATAAAAAAAAAAAAAAATAGTGTTGTTTAAAAGAAGAGCATAAAGCCATGTTAATAATATAATGAGTTATTTCTAAAGTTATCTATTATAAATACTATTTAGACTTTTTAAATTTGATAACCAAAAGCATCTCCCTAGTGTCTGTGTAAAATGTATTGAGATTTATGAATGCATTTATTAAGTAATAAATTTCTTTTATAGTAAGACAAAAGTGTCTTAAAAGTACAATTTTTGTTCATATTTATCTGTAAAAATTTGAATCTTGTTCAAGAAAAATCACTGGATCAAGGATCAAATGACTATACCTTTTCATGTACCTTGTAGACCAGTGTTATTTTTGTGTTGTTTACAACAATATAAGAATTATTAAAACTATTAATGATAAATGGCTGGTCATTATTATCACTTAATTTGACCAACATTCTAAAGCATTGCTACAGAATACAACAGGTAATGCAACTGAAGCTTAACATTTATGAAAACCTTTGATAAAGAAAGTATGAGGTTGTGTATCAAATTGATGTTCAGTTAAGCGCAGAGCAACATTCAAGCATTCTATTTTTATAATATACAGACAATATTGGGAGACAGAATAAAAACATATTTATAAATATTTAAACATGAAACCATAGACATTTAAAAAGCTTAATGTCAGTAATTCATGAGAAACCTACAGTTCTGTTGTTATAGAATGACAACAAGTAATCCGGGAGATATTTAGAAAAATATGCCTTTTTTTTTTTGTCTGTCTTTCAACGCTACCTAAATAGTGATCAGTTCTGTAATCGTTTAGGTAAACAGAGTACTGAGAAACACATGTTGCAGAAATGATTAATTATTTACAAAATGTGAACGGTCATAGGAGTAGTTTAAGCTTAACTTCGTTCAATTTGAAATAATCGTTCAACCATCTTGAAATAATCCATAAAACAAAACGCGATCTGAGGCGCTCACGCTAATAATTTCTGTTCCACTCACCTGTACTTGATGGCCCCGTCCACAATAGGGTATCCTGATGAATATTCACGTCAGCACCACCAAATATTTCAGTAACTGAATATATTGTAACACCGGAGCGCAAAAATATGCGCTGCAAAAGTGACGTCATAGTGGAGAAGGCTGTCGCAGAAATAAAATATTGAGTACAATTTTGCTTTCTCTGAACAACAACAACAAAAGTAGCCACAACATGTATAAATTGCACAAATATAATATCTTTAATATGTAGTCTTTATATAAATATCAAATAATATTAATCCAATTAATTACAAAAAAAAAATTATTATTATTCTCATTGTTTTAATTTTTACATTTGTACTTTTTATATTTAAAGAATATATAAAATTTATATATAAAATGCAGTTGCTTCAAAGAATGATATAAAGCTATTCAAAACATCATTAAATGTAAATTGTGATAATCGTAATTAATAATCGTATGAATTCGTATGAATCATATGAATACATTTTGAAAAGCCATGCTGTGTCCACCAAGCTGGACACCATCACCAACCTCAGCTACAACCCAGCTGGCATTTTAACGTGGAGTCAGCGTTGAATCAACGTCAGGTGTCAGTGTTGGATAACCGTTGGATTTTGGTCATGGTTGTAAAAATAATGTTGATTTGACGTACAACTCAAATTTTATTTATATTTCTATGTTGAATCCATAGTTAGTTAACAACACCATTTCAACCATTTGGTATTCAACGTTGTTTTGACGTTGAATGAATGTTTTTTCATAAACTGACATTATTTCAACCACATTTAAACGTTTAAGGTCGGTCGAATGCCAGCTGGGAAGTCACCACTGTGCTTCACGACCAAATTGAAAGTTTAATGCGACTGCCACCAGGAGGCGACAATCACATGGAGACGGTGGAAAGACGGCTTGAGAGGATGCAGACTTGCTCAACTTATTACAAGATACACGTAACTCAGGTACGAAAAGGGAAAAACTACACCACTGAAAGTACTGCTTCATGTTTCCTGGGTTTACTTTGACACAAGTGAAAGGCGCGTTTATTCTCACTGACTGTCGACCTTCACAACATCACCATAGACGACTCTTGCTGTCAGATTCTCTGTAATGTAATTACAAGTCTCGGGGATTTTTAAAGAATTTTGGAGGTTCGTGTTCGTATCGATATAACATTTTTTTTGCCAATTGATAGGATATACTGGAGACAAAAAGAAGAAAATGTTTCACCTCTTTGCCTTGCTTTATTATTCGTGGAATCTCCTTGGTATGTTGTCTATAAACTTAAGGTTTGACACTTGTAATACAGATTAAAATGCTACTGTCTTCTAAGCGCACATTTGTTGTTATTAGCTTAAAACATATCTGGACATGTCAAACTCTTGACACAGAGAAAAAAATGACTATTTAAAAATAGTTAATTTTCTGTAACTGTCTGTAACTTTGTTTTGTTCTGCAGGTGTGTTTGGTGCTGAGACAGATGAAATCAAGTTAGTATCAGTGATGGAGGGAGAATCTGTCACTCTAAACACTGATGTTACTGTAATACGGAGAAATAAGATACTGTGGAAATTTGGAGATCAAGGTGTTCTCATTGCTCTCTTAGACGCCAATGTGATCTCATTATTTAATGGTACTGATGGGAGTTTCAGAGACAGACTGCAGCTGGACAATCAGACTGGATCTCTGATCATCAGAAACACCAGAACCACAAACTCTGGACTTTATGAACTAAACATTAAAGGAGGGCCGGAGGACAGAGTGAAGAAATTCAATGTTACAGTGTATTGTGAGTAACTTGTCCATTTAAAATTGTTTTATTGACACAAAATCACAATGTTAAAATATTTATTATTTGAAATGATTCAGTAGATTGGAAGCAGATTTTTGCTTTTTATAACGCTGGTGTTAGTTGGGGAAAACAAACATGTACGTGTAAAGTATTGTTAAATATGTATATATTGGACAAGGTGTATGTATTGTTATTCTTCTGATGTTTTGGTTGTTCTAGAAGCATAATTTTCCTCAGATTCCTGGGCTCGTGCTGAGTTATGCATACATTCGTTTTTATTTTTTCCCTATGGATTTTCTTTCATTTTTTTCTGAGAAATCTAATTTTTACCTTATTTAACTTATTATTTCTGTTTATGCTCCAGCTCGTCTGCTCATTCCTGTCATCACTAGAGACTACTCACAATGTTCTTCATCATCATCATCATCATATTGTTCATTGCTGTGTTCAGTGGTGAATGTAAGTCATGTGACTCTCTCCTGGTACAAAGGAAACAGTTTATTGTCCAGCATCAGCGTGTCTCATCTCATCTGTAGTGTCTCTTTACATCTGGCGATGAAATATCATGATAAAAACACCTACAGCTGTGTGATCACCAATCCCATCAGCAACCAGACCACACATCTAGACATGAGTCAACTCTCTTACATATGTTCAGGTACGTCAGTGTTGATATTAGCATTTGTTTGGTACCTGGTATAAATTCCAGTATTAAAAATAGTAATAATAATAAAATTAAATAAAAATAAATAAATAAAAAACTTATTAACCTTCTTTAAAAACCTAATTAAAGTCCTAATTTTCTCCTCTAGAAATAAACTGTTGTGGTGTTACTGAAGCTGTGATCCGATTGGTCATCACTGCTCTGGTGGGCATGGCTGCTATTGCTTTTGTAGTTTATGACATCAGATCCAGAAATGTAGTGTAAAGCTCTGTTCTTTGTAAATCTGCTCTGTAACAACGTGTGGTAAAAATCACTATACAAATAAATACTGTATTTCAATATAAATATATACAGTATGATATCATCACTGTACCTCATTCCTAATTGTAAGTGTAGCTCATTCTTAAATTAAGGGAAAAGTTATGCTAACTGCCCACATTCTTTCTCCATTCTATTTCTGGAAAAATAATCCTCGTGTTCCCATGCTGCGGTTTAATGCACTTCTGCTAGAACAAACATTGGTAAGCAGTGCCACACGAAACAGAAGCTCTCGGTAGCCACATGTGGCAAAAAGGTGTGGATGGTTCTGCTTATTTGCATGTGAACATGTGAGAGAAAAATGATTTGTGAAAACCAGAGCAGAAACTGACCAGGGAAGCTTTGGAAAGGTTGCTTTATTTAGACCTGCTTCAAATAAAAATCATATTATGTTTATCTATAACATTTTTAAAGATTATAGAACATAGAATTGTGTTTATTGTGCTCTCCACCTGTGGTTAGTTGTGTCTTGTTTGAGGTGATTTCACCGCAGCAAGGCTGTGTTCTGTTCAGAGTTGTCTTCATACTCTATTTGTACAATTTGTGCACCCAAATAAATTAAAAAATCATCTGGACAATTGGAAAACTCTCCATCACAAAAGAGTCATGTGTGCTTCCAGGCCATTTGCCACCATATCAGTTAAGATCCCCAGGTGATCACACACTATATACTTGTACATTAATGACTGGATAACCCTTCCTGCAGATGTACTGTACAAGGGGTCATTTACCACAGGGCTTGACACTGGGATTCCCATCAATAATGACAATCACTCTAGAGATGCTGGCAATGTTGTGGAACTGTTAATTTGCCTACTGAATTTCTTGAGGAGTAGGGAATGCTCTTCAAAAGCTCTAACAGTAAAGGTCATCCCTTTCAATGCGTCAGGCTCTAGGATGGCCAAAAATTTCTCTTCCTCTGCAGTCAGAGGAGGAACAGAATCAGCACCACCACTAGTCTTATCTGCTTCTCCATTTCTTTTCCCGTACAATGACTTAGCTGCTTAGCGATCTGTGTTAGCGTTAAGGAAATTAATGGTGTAGTGACAACTGTTTCCTGAAACCGTACTTCTCTTTCGAAACGATTTCTCACTGTGTGTGGAACCATACTCAGAGGAAACATGGTTTTCTCAGAATCCTGAAGCCTGATGTGTTCAATTTTACTGCACAAACCTATGGCATTTCAGCCATACGATTAATCTCCATACGATGGTGGCCCTCCAGGTTTCTAGGCCAAACTCCTCTGCACCATGGACGAGTCTGCCCAGATCATTCTGCTTTTAGGGATGCTGACTTTGAAGCAGATCCTCACGCAAGTTCAAAAGTTTCAAATCCAGATGGCCCCCAATCACAGACCGTTCTTAAGATTCACATTCGAGGGGGAGACATAACAACTTACGGTCCTTCCATTCGGACTGTCTCTGGCTCCATGCATTTTTACCAAATGCATGGTTGCAGTTCTTTTCCTCTGAGGCAGACAAAAATCCTCATCATGAAATACTTTGATAATTACTTAATTTTAACCTGGTCGAGCACAAGCTCTGTACTCACAGGTCGATGCTCCACAGCTGACTACAGCTTCTTGGGCTCAGAACCAACTTGGCCAAGAGCTGTCTGTCTCTGAGCAGACGAGCCACTTTTCTTGGGGTAGTTATAGAATTGGCCCAAATGGGGGCACTCACTGAGAATTCAGTGGCTACACTCTTAAAAAATAAAGGTGCTTCACGCTGCCATAGAAGAAACTTTTTGTCTAAATGGTTCCATAAAGAACCTTTAACATTTAACATCTGTTTCACAAAAAGGTTCTTTGTGGTAAAATAAGGTTCTTCAGACTATAAAAAGGTAATAAAAAGATGGTTCTTTGTGGAACCAAAAATGGTTCTTCTATGGCATCGCTGTAAAGAACCTTATAAAGCACCTTTATTTTTAAGAGTGTAGCAGCATCAATAAAAGTAGTGGCTTTCCTACCCCTCAAAGCTTTCTAGAAGATCCTGGGTCTGATGGCAGCCCCATCTTCTGTAATACTGTTGAGCCTGCTCCATATGCGGCCCCTGCAGTACTGGCTAAAAACCCATGTCCTGCCCTATGCCTGGTGTCTAAGGCACTTTTTTCTCAAGGCTTCATACCTGTATCAGACAGGTGTCCAATTGGGACTGACCTCCAGAAGAAAGGTTGCTATGACAGATGCCTCCAACTCAGGTTCAGACATCCGGTTCAGGTTAATCCGTTCAGACATGACAGTGGTGGCTTTCATAAATCACTAGGACAGCCTCAGGTTGTGATCTCTTTACAAAATAGTGAGGCATCTCCTCTTATGGGCTCAGCGACAGCCCCTGTCGCTCAAGACCACCCTGCTGCTAGCTTTAGCATTCGTCAAGTACATGGGCAACTTTGCATTTTGAAAGGGAATGCTCCAGTTACTAACATAACCTTGGTTCATTTAGATAACAAGAACAAACAAAAGATTCCCCAATAGTATTGACATTGCATTCAGTGCCAACGTATATAGGCAGTCAGCTCCACCCATTTTGGTGAGCTGAAGTGCTATAGGATGGGCAGCTACACAAACATTTAAAAACCAGGCTTCAGTATTTAGAGGAAAACAGAGTTCCCCCAAATGTGATTCCATGCAATGTTATCTCAGGGAACCAAGGTTATGTTAATAACCGGAGCATAATTTTGTCGCAGATCCATTGTTTGAACTGCATTGGTTAAAACGTAGAGGTGCCGTAATGGTGTTACTCAGGGGGTGGAGTAATAACTTCTGCTTTAAAAGCAGATAACTGAGAGACCAATGCTGGATACACAAAAAGAAGAAGAGTTTAAATGTACTGTATGAGTAGTCTTTTCCCTCGTAAAGTATGCTTGTGCAGCAACCAGTTGTCCCCACAGAAACATTTCAATGCAAGACACAGTTAAGCCTCTGGGTTTTTTCATTGTTCCACTTTATTTTCAGATAATACAGAAACATATCTGTTTGTGTGTGTACAAATGTAACACCTCATTAACCTATATATGCAAATGTACAAATTTGCAAAAATGAGTGTTGCTAGAGTTGGAAGAGATAGCATATCACAAAATTGGAATTGGGGAGACCAAAACAACAAACATGACCCCTCCAAACAGTTTACAGAAAAAAACAAAACAAAACAAAAAAACAATTAAAGTATTAAAATAAACTCGCTAACTAAAATCAAAAGATCAAAAGAAAACAGCACCCACCTCCACACTAATTCATTCCCAAAAAATTTACACTAGGGGGACAATTTACACTAATTAAGAACAATACACAAATAAATACTTTATAAACCAAAAAACATGTCTTTGCATAAACATGAATTACAAAATTAGTGTTAACACAAAAGCACCAAAGAGTGTTTTTTTTTTTTTTTTTTTTTAATTATTGAAAAATATCATCTTAAAACTCGTTGTAAATGACGTAAAGTTAGGTTACAGTTTTTTACAATCGCTATGACAGTTTTTTCAATACATTTAACAAGTTTCCTAAACTCTTAACACGGTTAGCACAACATCCGTCTTTGTAGGCTATACAATTAACACATTTCTTGTTGCTTNNATACAAAATGCATACAGTTAACACCAATTTAAAATGCTTGAACTTCTTTTACACACAAGCCCAACCAAGACCAAAACAATGTAATTTTACAGTCAAATTTACAAATGCTTTCACACTGTATGTCAAAACAGATAACATCATGTTCTAAACATAACTTATATAGGCTAAAGTCAAAGTGAACAGCTGTTTACATTGTGAATTGAAACACAAACATATTCCTTGTATTTTATTCCATTGCCAATGAGAAACAGCTTATTGCAGTTATGCAAATAAATAAATCACAGCCGATTCCCATCT
>JAHKKF010488235.1:0-18195 GCA_019740295.1 Labeo calbasu | reverse complement strand
ATATATATAAAAACCAATACACAGAAAAAAAGATTTACTAAAATACTTTTATAATGCATGGATCACAATGGGTTCCAGTCTGTGTATGCATAGGTTTAGGGACAGAAACCCCCACCAAAATGAGGGAAGCCAGACCTCATGTATTAAATATCTAATTAACTAAAAAAAGGTCCCTAAAACTCAAATAATAATTAAATTACCAACATTTGGCCAAAGCATGTTGATTCTAAATTGTAAAAAAGAATCAAAACAGTAGATTGCATAATATTCTTTAAAAGCAATGCAGGTCATAAAAACACTAGAGCTGGTGCCAGATTCTTCACAATCAAAAAGGATTCAATAAAAATATCTTATGGCAAAAAAAGGATTCACACACTGGTAATGTAAGTGATTAGACAGATTTAAGAACAAAAAAAAAGGACAATTGTGTTAAAGAAAACATGCTTTGCATATTTGCCATTATGTCTTGATTTGTGGTAGTTTCTCTGCATTCACATATTCAGCTGAACCTCAATCAGTTTCTGTTTTGATACTAAAATGCTTCAGGGCATTTAATCTATTTTCATATATATTTAACTTTAAAAAAGTTTCGACTTTCCAAGCTTGTCCTTTGTCTCTGGACAAAGACACACGTTGACTTTAGATAACGAGTCGGGTGAGTCACAGAAAGATCAGGTTTCACATAGTTCAAGGCGGACGAAAATAAAACCTGAAAACATACTGGGAAAATGTCGGACAGGCCCAATCATACGCTTGCAGTTGCCAGCAAGCTCTTCAAGAACTACAAAAAATACATTTCCTTTCTGAGGCTTTTGAAGAAGATCCAAACACACACACACACACTTTTAATATATATAGTTGTTTGATTGATTTTGAGAATTAAAAAAATGTTTACGTACATGGTCAGTAATCATTTTTTACTGAAGCTGTCAGACTAGGTTCATTCAACCTGCATTTACAACATAACCATCAGATTCCCCCCAAACACTATTCTTATACATATAGTTTAACAGTTTCATTTACACTAGAGTCATGTATTACCTGACACAGTCCATGCAAATAGCAGGTGGATAGCATTTCAAGAATGTGTGAATTCTATCAGGCACTGTTATGGTCAGTCTTTGTTTCAGGTCCTGATGATATCAAATTTATCAGCGAACAGAAAAACAGGACAGTATGCTGCCAGAGGACCACTACAATAATGTGTGTATTGTATACGTAAAAGTAACCCTCAGTATGGAGTACGCGGCCTTGCCACAACAGCAGGCGTTTCCTCACGGTTCATTTTACACGCTGGAAATAACATAACAAATGTTACTTATTTACAGCGTACCGAAAACTGTTACTTAATAACGAGTGTATGTATGTGTATATATATATATATATATGCTATATATATATGCTATACGCAAGTAACGTGAGCGAATCTTGTCGAGTTCCATTCACTCTCGGTTGCCTTCTCTTCCTTGTCGTTTCCACTCACTTGTTGTTGAAATAAAAATGGAGGCTAAAAAAGGAAAGGCGAGTTCCCCTTAGAAATACCACCCATTTCTCATGGATGGAGTTGGGGGTTGGTTGATGGGGGAGGCGGAGGTGAAGAATGAGAAAAGCAAGTCACGGTTCTCGGGGTTCGCATTATTTTCGTTTCCAAAAGAAAACACAGACCAGATCAAGAAATTATAAACACATCATAAAGTTTTCTCACAGTCAACATGATGAAAGCAGTCTATATCAAAAATAGAGATACACATATCAAAACAGAGAGCACTGCTCAACAGGATATCTCCTTATCCCGACAAACTATCTTCTTTTAGAACAGACAAAAAATGAATCCACTTTGTAGGTCAAACAAAGTGCCTCCATAAAGTTAAACGAAGCCAATCAATACAGTTAAGCACCTTCATACATCATTCCCCATGTTCTCTGAAAATTTAGTTGATAAAATTCGATTCTGACAAGCACGGATGTTGTAAATACAAACTCTGCCATGTCTGTTTTCACATAGAAACTTGATTAACACAAGAACAAGTCAACTAACACTAAAATGCCCAGGGTCACAGTTTCTGCCACAAAACCCTTATCAGTCGTTTCCACTCTTATTTTCAAATTAAGATCTCCAGCAAAAAACGATTTTTAGCATTTAAATGTATTACTTCAAACCGTCCTAGCTTTTAAGGCAGCCTCTCTCGGCTAAGCTAACGGCTAACTAAAATGATACCTTTGCTCATTTTGATAGATAATGTGTTACGTTGAGTGGCACGAATGCTATGAACGTGATGTATGTACAAAGGATAAGACAGACAGCATAACGGTAGGCCGATCACTGAATGTTTACAGCAAAAAAACAGTTCTTAGCACGAGGTTCTTGGCAAAGTGTGATTGTGATTATGGCTACATCAAGCTAACATGCAGATCAACCAACACGGTGTTACATCATTAAAATAATTTGATTTGATTCATTAACGTGACAGCAGAAACAATCAACCAAGAACAGATGAAAAGGAAAAGCTCCAATGCGTGTTGATAAACAAGAGCTGATAAACTGAGCTTCCAACTTCTGCATCAACTTTACCCAGTTCATAAAAAACACAAGCTATTGCCATCAAAACCTCCATGGAAATAACAAAATACCTTACCTACAGCGTCCTTCCAACGTAATTGAAATTCAAATGCCTATCAAAGGTGTTTAGTGTTTTTAAAAAATCCAACATCAATGCGAGGCAGAACAGCAGGCCTTCTCTTGCAACCTCGGTGTTTCCTGTGAACTGTAAACCGCGAGGCTCTCAGGCTATCTTCCAAACTTCTCAGTGTCCCTTACGCAAGAGTTGAAAGTTTCACATTTTCTCCCATTTAAGACATTGTGCGGTCTTCAAATGTTCACGCTGAGTTGCTAAAGAATACACCAATATACAATGTTATTTTACAAAATTATAGTCGGTATTTATATGGGTATGTACAGCACTTGGTGATTCAAGACTGTGATTCAATCTCATGTCCTTTACATTTGCAGTATTGCCCATCCCCCTCTCTACACCGGCATCGACCGCGGCTCCCAGCGAAGCCTACACACAACCATAACACAGGGTTTCCTCCACAGCGGAGCAGGGGTTCATTACGAAGGCGGACTTTTAGCCTTAGCTCGCGCCCTCTGGTATGCTATAGGACAGAAATGTGTCAATCGCTGTAACAAACAGGAACGCGCATATGCCGTTGGATCGTCACAGAGCTTACTGTTGTCGTAGACAAAAAAGAGGCAGTGCCTTGTTTTTTTTGGAGGTGGCTCACTTCTCTAGTCAGCATTTTGCAGCGTGAGATGGCGTTGAGAGGGCTGCAGGAGCTGTAAGTTTCGAAGACTAACAGCTAGTTAAAATGGATACTCTCAAAAGAATGGACCGAGGATTTGAGGAAACATGTTGTGTTACTAAATACACGCGCCGTGGAGTTTAATGCTCTTTCATATAAGGAATTATTATTTCTTCTTTTATCCGTGTAACAGGGAGTAACAGTGTTCTGTTATACAGCTGTAGCTGCACGGGGTCTCCTGGGCGCTATCGCTGGGAGCGCGATACTAGTCAACAATACTGTGAGGAATATATGAGGGATCCGGAATTGGACTAAACGTTTGATTTGGTGCAGGATTTCATTCTGTCCAAAACATTAACCCAGTTGGCGAACTGTGGTTCTTGATTTTAAAAAGAGGAAGACAAGGGAGACCAAACATGGGCCAGAATAATAAACCACGCGTAGAAGACCAACAAACGAATTAAACCGATCTTACCGTAAAGATTTTAAATACGATTTTGAAGTGAGAAGATAAAACGTTTATTTTAAGAACAACTGACTGAAAGGATTATTGAACAAATGTACACCCGATGTGGTAATGCCAATATAGCATATTCTAGAGCTAACAAAGGAAGGTTTCAGTGCCGTTATTGAACAGAGAAAGCGTGTGGTATATGCACGCCCACGACGGTGTTGAGCAAAAGTGTAACTTACATTAATCAATACTTAAATAATGTTAATGTAACTTTTCAATAGCAACCCCACGGCTGACCAGCATTTATTCGTAGTTTTTACTAATTTCAGGGCCGTCGTGTTTCAGTAGCAGTAAGTTGCCGACTCACGACGTCGTCGTCCTCAGATTTGTATGTTGTTCTGGTGGCCAGAAATTGCTAAATGAAAAGGTCGTGTATGATACACATGAAAGTACATTTACATTTTATATGACATTTGGTCTAGATGTAATATACCCATAGGCTGATATTTTTTAAATATATTGTTTAGAATGAAAAATGTAATTAAATTGCATGAGTCCCCCGTTGAATTATGCGGCTGCACGCGCGACTGAAGAGGGCGGGCACCCGTACTGTGTTATTCAGGATGTAAAATACATGTATGTAAATATATTTGTTACTACTGTAAATACTATTGTATTGTACTATTCGTCTATATACTGTATTTATACATATGAATACATATTCATTATTGACATGTTTTGGTATTATAACTTCTAAAAGAATTAGATATTTGGATTTTTTTTAGTACTGTGGGTTTTAAATACTTTATATTTATTTGACAGGTATTTTTTCAAGTTGCTAAATTCTATCTAAATGTGCAAAGAAAAGTACAAGAATAGAAGACGACTTAACAGGATATCAACTGACATCTCTGTCTTTTAAGTAACTAAAGTAATTTTAGTAGTTAAACCACAATGTCTGTCTGGGACAGAGAGCCTCTGTGTAGATATTTTTTAGTCCTTTTCTGGTGAACCTTATAAATGAAATAAGCAGATATATTTAAGGTGTTACATGTCAAGTTTGTCTGTCCCAATACCGTAAAGCATATTTTTATATTTTTGAAAACAATTAAATCACATTATTTGGATTAATCAAAGTGGTTGTGTTTTATTATATTTTAAATCATTTAAAAAGTTTAAGCAGTGCACAGACATTTACACAATAGTGTAACATTTGAATTGCCATTAGTATAAAGACGACTGAGCACAGATATCATGTAGGCTACAAGTCTGTTTTGTTGCCACTAATTCTTTGTTACTGTTGCTGCATTGTTTATCTGCATGCTGCATTTTTTGTCTAAAAAATAAATTAAGAGAATTCATTTGGATTCATCGTCCACACTCGCAGGCAAAATTCTAGCAAATAAATTGGGTTCGACTACAGCATTTCCACCTGTGGAAAAGGCAATACAAGTAAAAATCACCATCTAACAAATATTGATCTACAGTATCATGATTACTACCTGAAAATGTCACAAAGTCACACTGTGGCAACAAATCCAGAAATTTCACTTTTATATTGGATGTCACACAACATCATTTTGGTTATAAAATTTTGCAGTTACGTAACAGTCGCATATTATGGCTAGCTTAGTGAATTTTTTTGAGGAATAGTGCTGATACAGTTTCCTGTGTTTAAGAATGTTTGTGTGTGCAAATACACTCATTTGATATGCCAAACGCCTCGCCTTGAATGTAGTCGAGAGTAGGCCGCTGCAGTCAATGGAGACATATTTTTAAAAGCTGTCAATCTGGACAACTCTAATTTCTCATAGTAGACCAATATATAATTAAAGAAAATTGTAGTAGCATCCTTTTTTTGAACTGGATACATTTAAAATATTGACATCTCAGTGCTGGTGATCATGGCAGGGGTAGGCATATTAAATGGTGGCAGAAAGCCAGTTTAATGTTGCTGCTGTATACAAGAGACATGCTTTGTGTTATATGATTAAGGAGTGTTCAGGATGAGGTGTGACAGATGAGTATTGGAATTTGGCCTTTGTCTCACTTCATATTTAAACCATTGTGTAACAGGAAGTCAGCTCCCATGTCCAAATATGCCTACCTTCCTGCAATATGTGCAAATAATATGTCCAAATTCACAGTAACATTAGGCGAAAAGTACCCAGATGACTTGCTACTTCCGCAAAGATTCTGAAGAGGGTATAAAATGAGTATTTTACTATTCCATGAAGTAACAGGACAGGAACTGTAAATGACAAGGAAGTGACACAAATGACTTTGTCCATAAGTAAAGCTACACACAAGGTGATTTTATCATCACAAAGGGATTGGGTACATTTAATTGTAAACAATAAAAAATATTCCCACAATAAAAAAAAAGAAGAAACATGTTATACATTATACTTTGACAATGGCTATTTGATTTCACAATCATCAAAACATTGGGTTCTACAGGCACATTAAGTATAACACTTACATGTGATTATAATTCATTATACATTTTTACACACTGCTATTTAATTGACACATCTCCTCTTTTTTTTTTTTTAGCTCTATAGAAATTTAGGGACCTATTGATAATATCAATTAGTTGTCTTCTCACATAATTCAAGAGCTTCAAAAAGCAATTTAAACATATCCGTTGTGTTACACTACTGTATGTAGGTGTTTTATCCACAGGTTCACTCAGTAATTTCTTCCTTCATTAAAAAGTTGTACAAAATAAATTAATTGTAATATTAAAAAAAAAGATATATGAGATGAAGATAGTAATATCAGTGGCTTAATAAAAGTCACCTCATGTAGATTGCATTAGCAGTCAAATTATACTAATTCTAACTCAGTAATTCACCTCCTACCCCATTTCGATTAAGTAATAAATAAATAATGGGGATGTGCGATACAAGCAAAAAATGTAACAATATTATCGAAACCAATATACATCACAATGTAGTTTTTATGAAAACAAGAATCTTTATGAATCCAATTTCCAAATAATAATGAATCTATAAAATTTAGATTTTCATCATTAATACTGCAGTGAATCTTTAAATGGTGTTCATCATCTTTGTATTGTGTTTTTACAGCAAGCAATGAAAAAACAATACAACTTAAGTATGTTAAGTATGATGACATTTTCTTTTGTTCTGAAGCCTCTTCTCCATTTACATTTCAGACAACCTTCCATGACAATACTGTTACTACATAAAATTACCCATTATAATTTAGTTTAATTTAATCCAAGTTCTCAATTTGTGAAGTAATTTACTCAGTGATCACTTTTTCACATTAAGTGACACTGTACGTCGGTTGTAAATCGGAATATTCTGTGGTGTTTTGTGTGCCACTCACAATGACAGCTCAATAGAAAGGCCTTTTCTCTTGCTGTTATTTCGCAATACACTGCTTTTTCAGCACATTCAATTCAAATTGCAAACTCATATTCACAACTGGAGGAAAAATATGCTTACTTTTGTTATGGTGCTAGGGATTCAGAACTGCAGGAAACATTGGCATAACCACAATAGAAACGATAGGCAAATAGTTATACTGGTTGACAAAATTATAACGGTATATAATATAATGGTATATATAATCCACCCCCTAGTTGTCAGTAACAGAAGCTGTTTGCTTTTGCGTAAAGATGCATCCATGTTGCTAGGTGTCAGTGTAAGTCATCACAACATAAACAAAAAATTACTGAGTGCACCATAATCTTGAGGAAAACCATGCTACTTGGGGAAACACCGGCCCCTGTTCTTTCTGTGGTACATTACAAACCTACACTTGAAGCGTTTTCCTCGGCATTACAGTAGTTTCCTCAAAGCAGTTTCAGACTGCCTGTGACATTATTCACCATCTCCTCTTCTCCTATGATGGCAAGCACAGTGCATGAACCTGGCTCCACCTGCACATACAAACACAGTGCAAAATCAATTTCCAGGCTTTATTACTGTATTTACACAATATTTAATTGCCCAAAATTAATCAACTTTAAAATGTGTCTTTATTTTTTAATTTCACATAACATATATAATATATAATATGTCATTATAGGTATTTCGTAAACATAAAACCTCTAAAAACATAGAATAGTATAATCTTCCCACCATTTGTATTTTTAAACTGTAAACGTGTTTGCATAGATGTACCGCTAACCTGTGTGTGTCCAGCATCCTGTACCAGCTTTGTAGGAAGACTGAGGCTCATAGCAAGAGCCTGCAACTCCAAAAGGTGTGCCATGTTAGTGCCTTGTAACACAATCTTCTTAGCTCTAAACAGGCACAAAAACAGATACATGTGTCTTAACATACTGTATATGTTCTGATTCAGTGTTGATTCATTTTACATGCATGTTTGGCTTGGTTTAACATCTATTTTAAAAACAATAAAAGGGTGAGGCCGCAGAAATATCTCTTACCCAGCATGGTCCCATCTCCAGGCCATTTCCCTCCAGCTGTTTTTCTCCTGCAAGGCCTGATACAAACCCACTGCAGCATGACCCACCTGAGCCGCCACCTACAGGAAAACACTCCTCGTCTCAAATCTATATGCTAAACATTGTTCTCTAACAAATAATGTTAGTTGAAATTCAAAAGCTGTGCTAGATTGACAGTACAATAAAGTACGGAAGCCTGTTTCCACCACAGCTGAGCAGTGTGATTATGGAAGTCATAATAATGAGAAACTTTTTAAATAATAAATATGAAATTCATTTTTATGGCTTAATGTATGTATTCACAATGTGACAGATTAGAAAGTAGAGGTAGGAGAAAATTTCAAATCAACTGAACCAATGGCTTAAGAAAACGATTCAGTGCTGAAAAATCCTCACGTTGATGACATCTGCTGGTCAAAGCCATGTAAATGCAACAAGAACACAGGGGCACTTCCTATTGATACCTTTTTTCACAACCTTTTAACTTTTATATAGTCAAAACTTTAAAGTACAGACTGTAATGGAAAAATAAATTCATGTTACCTAATTGTTTATTTTGTTAGATTTATTTATTAAAATAAACACCATTGTTTGTCATCTCTTGGGCTAGAGAACACTTTACATTAGTATATAATAGTACCTGTACACATGAAAGCTCAATTATACTGAAAGATATGAAGAATGTTTATATAGCATTTTTTTCTCTCTCTCTCTCTCATCGCACATATATTCATGTTTGCTTGCTTAGGCACATTGGCACAATGCGAGTGCGCTTCTCATGTTCAGATCTTAAATCATAATTATGAGGGTTTTTTCTCTTCAACACAAACATTTTAGTTTATGATTTTTAATGAGAAAATTTCTCATTATGACTTATAGGATGACAGTTTATAAACAATCATCAAAAATAAACACCACAAACTAAAATATCTCTTAAAAATAGTATTTTTAAAACCCTAAAATACTCTGTGTTAAGCATTAAGCATATGCGTTAAGTTGCATACTATTCAAAACAATTATAATAACATGTTATTTTGAATAGTAACATGAAAGAAATGTATTATTTATTTTATTTATTTATGTTTTTTCGTTGAGCAATTTGTGATTGGTTTCACATTATTCTTGAGAGGGAACACCCTTTGACAGATGATCAGTGATGCATGAGATCACAAAACAGCAGGGGGAAAAAATGCAAGTCTTTTGTTCAACTTTTTGTAGCATTCACTTCAATATTAAGTATTACATTGTAAATTGTAATAAATAATATCTACCTTCCCCACACCCATGGACAGCTCCATATTTACAACAAACACCATTTTGAACATCAGGTCTTCATCACCCTCTTCCTACAAAAAATAAACAAATAAAAAATGAATGAGGCAATTAATCAAAAAATATTTGTAACTGAGTCAAAAGTACAGGAATACAGTGGCCATTTAGACATTTAAAATCAGTCACTACGCTGACAAACATTGCTCAAAAAGTCAAAATTTTGTTCAGAGCGGGCTGAGAGTTGTGCACTCTCTTTTTCAAATGCTATTATTATAACCAACAAAGTAAATAACAATAATACACACATAACAAGTGTGTAATAGCTTCAGTGATTATAAAAGGACAGCTCTTTGCTCACTTTCTGTATTTAATCTATTCACTATTTGAATAAAAGTTGTTTTTCCATGCCAGAGGACCAATTGCCATGTACACATCCGCACAGTTAAATCTCATAAATCAGTGGATTGTCATATCCATGAAGCCCTGCACACAAAACTGTATTCAATGTAGCATTAAACTACTTGAAAATACCTCATTCTCCAGTTTGTTGAAGTAATACATAGCAGCCTCCTCCGCAGACACATTCTGTGTGTGCAAGAGTGCCTGTAAAAGATCAACAAAAGCATCTCACTCCAAAAACCATGACATAACATTAACGACTTTTATGTATGTCAGGTTCTGCTACCATAACAAAATAAACTTATGGAGGCTAGTCAAAACATTATACCCAGTTTACAAACAGTTCTGTTTCTCAAAATAGGTGAACTATTTATTATTTTAACTATTTATTATTACTATTTATATCTACTGTGAGAAACAAACAATGAAAAGTCAACCAACGCTGCAAATACAATGGCAGTACATTAATTGTAATCAGGTTTGTTTGTGTATTTTGTCGAGTGCTGTGTACCTGCTTGGCTGCCTCCTCAGGTATGTCCAACTCTCTGAGCTGCTGCAGGAATACAGGGTTCACTTCCTGCTGGGACTCCATTTCTAAAATATAGACATGCACATGATAAACCCCCCATTAACATACTGTATACTGATAGACTGTAAGTAATATAATAATAATATAATAAAATCATGTTTTAACTGAAGACAGCCTGTTCGTATATACATACATGTGAACGGATTATAGAGGCACTCACCAACGGTCTTTGATAAATAAATATGCTGTAAATTGGATCATACTTAAATTTAAATGCAAATGAACGCAATGTATTTCACTGCGACACCTCCAAGTACGTTTAAAAGCAACAAAATGTGGGTTAAATGTATTAATATGATCAAGTTTGTAGCTGCTTGTGCTGCTAAAGCCAGTATTGCCACAAATTCTGGAAAATGTGTCATCAATCTTACCGAAAGCAGCTCATGACAATCGTATTCTGTAGTTTAGGCTGTTATAGATAGTGGCTCTTACCTGCTTTACTGCACTACTGAAAGAGCGATTATCACCCAATGAGACTGTGAGCTTCTTAACGAGCGATTGTTTCGTCTTCTCACTCTCAAATTGGCATAAAGTCATTTGTGATACGCAGCTATTTTTTTACCTTTTATTTGCATCCAATTCTGCTAATAGTTTTTAAATAATCTGCTGCAACAATAGCGTTCATCGCAAACGTGAACTACTCATTACCGTATACACATAAGTTCATGTGTCATGTCGGTTACATTTCCGGGTCATCTGAGCTACTGCTACAAAGCTCCTTGTTAACACGGAAATGTAAAATAATATTAAGATTCTTTCTTTTATTATTAAGTGTTCAAACGAAATTATTCAATTCAATAACACTAAAGCCACCTGCACACCTCAGCTAAGACTGTCCACGCCTTTTGGCATTCATTATTCCTACACAACGGATGGCGCAAACAAATAAAAAAAAAAAAAAAAAAACTACAAACATGGCGACAAGCGATGGCGATGTTGCGTCATCGTTTTTTTTAACAGCTTAAACGCCACACGAGTTTAAAGGGGTGTGTGTCCAATGAAACTAGGCCTAGAATCAAAGTTATTTGCTCCAGTAGCTGTAATACAATTAGTACCACCCTTTTTTACTAGATTAACCTGAAGTTGACATAAAGCTTCATGAGGAAATTATGGAAACGGGGCATGTGATTAATTTAAAAGCCTATGTAATAGATTAACGTTACATAAAAGTTTGATTTAAGCATTATACATTTCTCCAGATATACACAGATGGGTCATAGAACATACTGGAAGGACATGACAAAGTTTTACAGAGTTTGGGAAGGCTGAAAGAAGAACAGACTGTACCTACATCTGTGTATACAGCAGTGATGATGACAATCCTAATGGCACTGTAAGAAAAGTAAAGTAATTAATATACTCTGACTTAATGGCTGTTCTTATGAGTTTACAATCATTGAAAAACAAATAGAAGTGAGATTAGATTAGTATCAAATTACATTACAAATCAGATAGGAATGATAACTCATTTTATGTGGGTAACAGCACATTCAGGGTAACGAGAAGGTAGACAAAATCCTAAAAAAAGACGGACAATCTAAGTATAAATATTTCACTCATCATAACAGAAGAAAAGCATTTGATATTAGAAGCATGCAGTTTGAAAAGGGCAGACATATTGGGACTAATGTCAAACAGGTCGGCATTATCAAGGTACAAAGGATCATAACAAAAAGTAAAGTCATTCATAACATAAGCAGAAGCATTTTTACACATCTACGAACAGGGTATTCAAATCCTAACCATACATTACATTTTATAGAAGAACATACTACAGGTTAATGTGATGTTTGTTTAATAGAGATGACAGTGGATCATGTTTTTATATGTTTTCTTAGGTTTTCTTTAGGAAATAAAGATCTCTCAATAAGTAATATAACAAATGATGGTTATGTGAAAACAATTATGAAATCATGAGATTTCTTATAGTGGATTAAAAAATAGGATATAGAGATTATATGAGAAATATAGAAATCTTCACACTCCATTACAGTAGGTGGCGGTATGCAACTATTAATATATTAGTATATATTACTATTAATATATTAGTATGTATATATATATATATATATATATATATATATATATATATACACACACACACACACACACACACATACATACACATACCAATCAGGCATAACATTATGACCACTGACTGGTAAAGTCACGTCACGGCATATGTTAGTGGGCAGCAAGTGGACATTTTGTTCTCAAAGTTGATGTGTTAGAAGCAGGAAAAATGGGCAAGCGTAAGGATTTGAGCGAGTTTGACAAGTGCGAAATTGTGATGGCTAGACAACTGGGTCAGAGTAGTCTCGCATAGCCAGAACTTCAGACTGACGGTGCATTGGTCAGTATTAACAGTGGTCCAAGGAAGGAACAGTGGTGAACCGACAACAGGGTCATGGGCGGCCAAGGCTCTTTGATGCATGTGGACAGCGAAGGCTGGCCTGTGTATTCTGACCCAATAGATGAGCTAGTGTAGCTCAAATTGCAACTGCAAAGTTAATGCTGGTTCTGATGAAAAGGTGTCAGAATACACGCATCACAGTTTGTTGCGTATGGGGCTGCATAGCCGCAGACCAGCCAGGGTGCCCATGGCGACCCCTGTCCACTGCCAAAAGTGCCAACAGTGGGCATGTGAGTATCAGAACTGAACCACGGAGCAATGGAAGAAGTGGCCTGGTCTGATGAATCACTTTTTTTTTTTTTTTTACCTATGTGGATGGCCGGGTGCATGTGCGTCGCTTACCTGGGGCACAACATGGCACCAGGATGCACTGTGGGAAGAAAGCAAGCTGGCAGAGGCAGTGTGATGCTTTGGGCAGTGATCTGCTGGGAAACTTTGGGTCCTGCCATCCATGTGGATGTTACTTTGACACATACCACTACCTAAGCATTGTTGCAGACCATGCACACCCTTTCATAGAAACCCTGGTGGCTGTGGCCTTTTTCAGCAGGATAATGCAAAAATGGTTCAGGAATGGTTTGAGGAGCACAACAACGAGTTTAAGGTGTTGACTTGGCCTCCAAATTCCCTAGATCTCAATCCAATTGAACAGCTGTGGGATGTGCTGAACAAGCAAGTCTGATCCATGGAGGCCCCACCTTGCAACTTATAGGACTTAAAGGATCTACTGTTAACATCTTGGTGCCAGATACCACAGCACACCTTCAGGGGTGTAGTGGAGTCCATGCCTCTGATGAATAAAAAGATCCAAAGATCAGCATTTATCTGAAATAAAAAGCTTTTGTAACATTATGTAGTCAATGGAGAAAACCTACACTAACACTGAGAGAACATCTCTCTAAAATAAGCTATGTTAAACAAAATTGGCACCTGCATACTGTTGGAAACCCACAGAGAATACCAAGATACTCGGAAATGTCTTCAGGATTCTCTGAGAAAGTGTCGTTGCATGCTTGTCATCAAGTCCAACTAAACAAGGATGCATTGTATTTTTATAAGCCTTCAGTTTGCAATGGGGTCAGTTATACAAAGTGTCATTTTCAAAAGGTAACCGCTTAATCAAAAGACAAAAGACATTTACATCAGACTGTGAGTTCCAGCATACCTAGTCCTAATAAACATTATTAATACCAAATGTGACCCTGGACCACAAAACCAGTCATAAGGGTCAACTTTACATACATCAGCTGATTAATAAGCTTTCCATTGATGTATGGTTTGTTAGGACAATATCTGGCCAAGATACAAATATTTGAAAATCTTCGATCTGAGAGTGCAACAAATCGAAATATTGAGAAAATTGCCTTTAAATTTGTCCACATGAAGTTCTTAGCAATGTGTTCTAATCAAAAAAAAGTTTTGATATAATTACGGTAGGAAATTTACGAGATATCTTCATGGAACATAATCTTTACTTAACATCCTAATGATTTTTGGCATAAAAGAAAAATCGATAATTTTGACCCATGCAGTGTATTTTTGGCTATTGTTACAAATATACCCATGCTACTTAAGACTTAAGATCCAGGGTCACAAATGAGTTTTAAGCATCAAGAAGAACAGAGACCGACAGAACTCTCCAAATGTAAACTTTATTTATCCTAATTATTAAACTGATGCAAATCAAGTTCACCTTGAATGCTCAATACAATGTCCATCACTTTAGTTTTCATGTACTGTTAGAAAAGACGCCGGGTCAACTGATCTTTAATTTGTATTCCCATAATTCGCATACATTCAGAACCAAAAACCTATAGAACAGCTTAACATTAAACTTGTAAGTTTATTGTTAAACCTCTCTTTTAAAGAATGGTTTATAAGTTTTATAATAATTTACTCTTTTTGAACTTGCTAAGAAGCTACGTAACAATTCAGTCATTATTTACAATATTATACCACACTAAAAATATTAGTAAATATGACACAGTCACATCTTTTCTCTGACAATTTCTATTTATCTCAAATTTTTGTTGTTCAGTGTTTGAGAACAGTCTTTGATCAAAAGAAATTAATTGCAACTAAGTGGCCTATTTACCTATACAGTGGACCAGCACTAATATACTTGAGCACAACCTTACATACAATACAGATCATATTTTCTCACATGAAGGCTAAAGATATCTATTTCAAATTATTTCCTTTAAACGTACCTACTTAAAATTAGCAGTCTTTAAAATTACTTACTGATGAAATGTTAGAGGATGTGGTAAGAGATAAGTAATTCATTCAATCCTATGCTGGCACCTCAAATAAAAAAGGCTTAAAAAGACACCAACCTAAACATTATTTGACCTGACTGCTTGAAACATTAGCTAACAAGTCTGCTAGACTCAGGCTTACTAGTCAAGATTTACACATTTTAAAAAGTTAACAAAACATAGACTCTTTCATACTGTATTTTCCAGTGACACTTACTAAATTATGACAATTTACAATATCCTAATAAGCTGAAAATGTTCTGCAACATTTTACTACAGTGTGTCTGTCACGGTTTGTCTTTGCTTGGACAGTTTTAACAACCTTGCAAATGCTGAATCACATTCAAATGTTACCACCAGTGAACAAAATTACTACAGGCGCAAGAAGTTTTACATAAACACACTGGTAGACACAGAGAGAGGAGGTAGACATAGTACAGAACATCTAATGGTGTTCTGTTGTAAGGCCATGACCAAGCAAGAGCTTGAGCATGTGCGTATGTTTTTCATGACAATCCTGCACAAAAAAATCCCTCCACTGTGAGTATAATGTATTCATGAACTCAAGAAGGTATCCAAGCTTTTAAAAATGAAAAGGACTGAAATGGGAATAACCATATTCCATCTATATAAAACAAAAAAATCCAAGACCATATTCAAGTAAAAAGGCTATACCCTTCTAACCCAACACATTACAATACACTGTGGGTCTTAATTTATCTTCGTTAGTAGATCCCAATTGAGATTTCAACACAGCTAAACAGAACAGGATCTGTGTACGCCTGCAATACATGCAGTACCTAAGTACCTTAAAGTACCTGTACCATGTGTTCATATAGTCACCGATCAGTGTCTTCACACTTATTACTTTCACTTTACTTTGTCCATGATCACAAGTCTGTCACTTTATTTTCCACAGCTGCAGCGATCTGTTGAAGCCGGTAGCCAAGCTGCATCTTCTGAGCAGTGGTGTCTTCCTCTAAGGCAGTGATAATCTAATATACACACATATACATACAGGAAAAGAGATATACAATTAGAAAAAAATAAGTATTTGTAATGCATTAGCTACCATAAACAAATTAGCAATATGCACCAATTTCTAAAAATGTAAGAAATTTTGTTTAATAAGTTTAAAATGTTTAAGTCTCTTAGCCTAAACAAGACTGTTTTTTTTTTTTGCAATTAAAAAAAATCTTTTCTATTTTAATATATTTTAAAATGTTAATATTTATATTCACCTTCATTAATCATTCTAATATGCTGACCTGATGCAAAAAAACATATATAATTATTATTAATGTTAAAAACAGTTAGGGTTAGCTTTATATTTTTTGTAGAAACCATGGTGTTTCCAGTTTTCTTTGATGAAGGCAAAAGTTCAACAGAACAACACTGGTTTGAAATATATTTTTTTATAACAATACAAGTCTCTACTATCACTTTTAATCTATTTAATGTATCCTCGCTAAATAAATATTCATTTCTTTAAAAAAAAAAAAAAAAAAAAAAAACTAACTGACCCCAAACCTGTGGACAGTAATGAATTTTTTAGCATTAGGTAACACTTCAGTTTAGGGACCAATTCTCACTATTAACTAGTTGCTTATTAATACGCATATTATTAGCATATTTATTATTTAATAGCATTTATAAAGCACATATTAATGTTTTATTCTGCATGACCATATTTTAGATACTTTAAACCTACCCAATACCTAAACTTAACTACCTTACTAACTATTAATAAGCAGCAAATTAGGTTAATAGTTAATAGCGAGAATTGGTCTCCAAACTATAGTGTGACACATCTTATTAGTAAACATTGAAATTAACATTAAGATCAATGAATGCTGTCACTTCTATTTAGCTTACAGTAGTTAACTGACTAACAAATTGAACCTTTTTTGTAAAGTGTTAGCCTAAGAGCTTATACACTACCTCAAAATATATTCTGTCATGACTCACCTGGTCATAGTATTTGTTGATGTACTTATAGAGCTCATGCAGGGCCACCAGGTAATTTAATTCTCCAGAGTAATTCTGACAGTCAAAACAAATGTGGAGAGTGTAAATCTTATGATCAACATTTGTATGTGCTGCAAAACACCTCTAACCCACACAAATTCACATAAGTCAATCAATATTTAAATTTTTTTTACAAATGAAAGAAGGTAAACCGATAACAGACTTACCCTGGAGAGCTCAGCAAGAGCAGAGTTCATCTCCTGATCGCTGGCAGAGATGGTTTGTTTGATGTCTGCATAGTATCTGTGTAAGAAAAACAGTAAGAATCAGAACAAGATCACTTTTGATATGGCATTTATAGTAGGAAAGCAGTCCAAGGTAATGTTACCGTTCAACCATGTGTTTATAGCGAGGGATATCTCTGGCATACAGCAATTTATTAATAGGCGAATCCTGGATAAATAAGGAATAAAAAAAATAATTTTAATGTTGTTAATAATACTCCAATCTACTGGCTTCCTGTTCCTTTCTCTGTTCGTCTCTTACCCTCCCAAGTTTATGTTCTGCGGTTGTGCAGGAGTCCATGAATGTTTGAGCAATAACTGACAGAACCGCATCCACATTATCTGACACCTGCACATCGAAGATGAACTGAGGGTTCTTTACAATGTTGATCCAGAACCGCAGAGGCAAACTAGAACCAAAAGACAACCAAATTAAATTATAAAAAAAAAAATCTTTAAACTATTACTTCCCTCATTGGCTTGACTGTTAAGGCCTGTTGAGGCTATCAATACCTAATTATAATACATTAATTAACGAGGCTGTCGACAATCAGTTTCACACAAAAATGAAAATTCTGTCATCATTGACTCCCCCTCAAATTCTTCCCAACTAGGGCTGTGCAAATAATCGCATGCGATTAGGATGCGCATCTCTTCAGTAATGCCGGTTCCGTGATTAGTCGTAAATTTCCATCACGTGCAGTCAGACGCACTCATTATGGAGCGGCACTCACTACAAAGAGCCGAAAGAGCCGAAATTCACTGACAAGCCGCGCAATATCGCATTCTGCGATAAGGAATGCGATATTGC
>JAHKKF010488221.1:0-15846 GCA_019740295.1 Labeo calbasu | reverse complement strand
GTTGTTTTCGTGAACACTAGAAAAAAGGTGGCAATATAAAGAATAACTTGTTTTTAAGCAATAAGGATATTTTTAATTCTGCAATTTATTATTTCATTTAAAAAAAAAATATATATATATATTAAAAAAAAAATATATATATATATATATATATATATTATTTCCTGTGAAATAAGTCTTCTGTATCCTTTGTTTTTTCTCTCTTACACTTTCACAGAGGTTATTCCCACTGATAAGGTTGAGGTGGGCTTCAAGGATCTTGATGCTGCCATCTTGGTGGGCTCTATGCCCAGAAAGGAGGGCATGGAGAGGAAGGACCTACTGAAGGCTAACGTGGCCATTTTTAAATCCCAAGGTGAAGCACTGGAGAAATATGCCAAGAAGACTGTCAAGGTATAAGATTGCAACAAATAATGTAGCTTGAATCCATTTATGTGCAAATGAATTCCGATTTTCATGTGAAATCTGTTTTATTTTTTCCCAAATTTCAATTTATTTTTAACCAAATTCAGTATTTTTTTAATTATACAGTAAATTCCATTGTTATGACTGGATTCCGTGATTCTGTCTGCTTTTTCATGTTCATGTTTTTCATGTCTGAATCATATGGCCCTAATTTAGACATCAGTCACTGGTCAGTTTTTGGTGTTTGTCGTTCTGCCACTCACTTTTCCTTTTTTTCACAGGTGCTAGTTGTCGGAAACCCAGCGAACACCAACTGTTTGATCGCCTCCAAATCCGCTCCCTCCATTCCAAAGGAGAACTTCTCCTGCCTGACCCGTCTGGACCACAACAGGGCCCGCTCTCAGGTCCGAACCCCACCGCCTCATTCACCTTCAGTTGTTATTCTGCTTTATTGAAGTCTCTAACTCAGTCTTTGTGCTTTCTGGAGCTGCAGGTAACCAAGCTTTTCCAATGTTCATCATCCACATCTAGCTTAGTTCTAGAGCAGCAAAATCTAGTTATGGACTCTGGAGTAGTTCATAGACTAACACAGTGACCTAATTTTAGAGGGACTGTTGGTTGACATAATTGGCACTTATTGCACATACAAGCCCTTTGCTCACCTGCAGTTTTCTTTCATGTCTGTAGGTGGCGATGCGTGTTGGCGTGCCCTCTGACAGTGTGAAGAATGTGATTATCTGGGGAAATCACTCCTCAACTCAGTACCCAGATGTGCACCATGCTATCGTGAATCATCATGGGAAGGAGATGGCAGCTTTTGACGCAGTGAATGACGAAAGCTGGCTGAAGGGCGACTTCATCGCTGTAAGTCTGACATGAGACCCTGTAGAGTTATTAAACCTTTCTGTTTTGTAGCTTAATGCTTTAATTTACCAATCTTTTAATTTCTTTTTACAACAGACGGTGCAGCAGAGAGGTGCAGCTGTCATCAAGGCCAGGAAGCTCTCCAGTGCAATGTCTGCTGCCAAAGCCATCTGTGACCACATGAGGGACATCTGGTTCGGCACTCCAGATGTGAGTTTGCACCATGGGAGCCCTTTCCTGATAATTTACTGACCACCATGTCGTCCAAAATGTTCATGTCTTTCTTTCTTTCTTCAGTTGAAAATAAGTTTTTGAGGAAAACATTCCAGGATTTTCCTCCATATAGTGGACTTCAATGGGGATCAATGGGTTGAAGGTCTAAATTGCAGTTTCAGTGTAGTTTCAAAGGGCTCTATACGATCCCAGCCGAGAAGTAAGGGTCTTATCTAGCGAAATGATTGGTCATTCTCTTAAAAAAAAAAAACACAAATTTATATACTTTTTAACCACAAATGCGTGTCTTGCACTTGCTCGATTTCATGCTAGTGTTGCCAACTGCCAGCTGTAGATTTAGCAGCATTTCAGACTACCCTAGCAACTTTTTCTTCAAAAAGCACCTAGCAACTGTGACTTAAATGGTAAAAAGGCACGTTTTCCCTTTAAATTACCCAAAAAGAGGCAATCAAGCGTGTCTAGCAGTACACATATCATGTGAATTAAGTTGCTAGTTGCAATAGTTTATATAGTGCATGATAAATAATAACAATTGTTCATTTATGATAACACTTAGTTTGCACTTATTGATCAATTAAAAATATGTTGAAAAATGGAAAAGGTGCTGGTAATTTTTTTAATTCAGGTAAAAAAAAAACCCTGTAAAAATCAATACAGAAAATTCCTTCAAATTAACAGTACATTGTGCCCTATTTGACTTTTTTTTTTTTTTTTTTTTTTCTAAAAATTTAGCATACTAACTTCCAATACGCTGCTTAAAAATCTAATTGTTCAGAATGTGTAGTTTTACTAGTTAATGAGAAAAAAGCATAAAATGATTGTTCAAAAATGTGTAAATATTCAATAATTCAATGTTGTATTTAAAAATAAATGTATTATTTATATTTTAATATTATAATATTTATTTTTAATAACAAATCTAAATTAACATTTCAAATCATATTCATAATCTTTTTTTTTTTTTTCATTTGAGTGATTGTGTATTGTATGCAGTTTTGCATTGTGATTATATAATGATGTCATCACGCAGTGACATCACAACGTCATTTAGCAACTTTCAGCAACAAATTGTCTGGCCTTTAGCAACTTACCCTAAAAAATTAGTTGGCAACACTGCTTCACGCATTACATTGCCACGTGTGACCTTTCCAATGTGACTATGGCGAAAGTACCTACCTATTGTTTACAAAGTGAACGTTCAAAGACCAAGTCAAACGTGCTTTTACAAAAATGGGTAAAACAACAATGTTGGGTGATTTTGAAGTTGGAGGAGAAAATGAAATTAGTTTTTCGTCCTGCCATACAGACAAAGAGCTTAACCGTGCATAACCTTTCCAACTTGATTATGTAACGCATGAAGTCAGAGCTAGTCCAAGATTTGTGGTATATAATTAGTATATAAATTTATCTTTTAGAAAATTACAATTTTTTTTTTCGCTAGATAAGACCCTTATTCCTCAGCTGAGATCGTGTGGAGCCCTTTGAAGCTGCATTGAAACTGCAATTTGAAACTTCAGCCTGTTGGCCACCATTGAAGTCCACTATATGGAGAAAAATCCTGAAATGTTCTACTCAAAAATCTTAATTTCTTGACTGAAGATAAAAAGGCAAAAACATCTTGGATGACAAGGGGGTGTGAAAATGATTGTGTAAAAGAAGTGAACTGCTAAAAAAAAATCTCCTTCCATCTCTAACAGGGTGAGTGGGTGTCTATGGGTGTCTACTCCACTGGTAATTCCTATGGAGTTCCTGATGACCTCATGTACTCCTTCCCTGTTATGATCAAGGTTTGTCTTCATCGCTGAAAGTTCTTAGTATCTAAAAAACACTGGAAATTAATCATGAACAAAAGAAAGCATTTGGAAGTCATACTAATAATTTCCCCAACAGAACAAGACCTGGAAGATGGTTGACGCACTTGCCATCAACGACTTCTCCCGCGGTAAAATGGATGCCACCGCCGCCGAGCTGGTAGAGGAGAGAGACACGGCACTCACCTTCCTTGGAGCATGACTCGATGTCTCCACAACAACGCGGCAGCCATTAGACTCTTCAAAGCCCCCAGATCCCCGACTGTAAAGTCCTGTAGATTTCACAGCTGACCGTGTGCGTGTGTGGATATTCTCGTCTCTTAACGTACGCGTGTGTGCGTGTGTGTTACTTCACAAGAAACGTTTGCAATGTAACTTCCTCTGCTTGGGGCAACACCTGAAGAAAAACATTTCCAATTAAAACCGTTACGCACATAGTTGTCCTGACCAAAATAAGGACCATCTGTCATACAACAATAAAAGGCCATGTGGAAAATGTTCGTTGTGTATTTGGATTTTGTTGTCATGTCCATCTCATAGTTTTGAATACACATGTTCTGTAGGTGTGAATTTATTTACCTGGCATGCTAGACCTGCTTATTTGGAAGATAAACATCAAATATGGGAATTTTATACTTATTTCAAAGACTAGAAGCCTGAATATAAATTATAGTGAGTAAATATTTTAGTAATACTTAATAATAAAGAAGAACTTCTAAATGAGATATTACTAATGTGAGATGTAAAGTCTAAGTATAGCAGTCACAATTGTAACAAAAGGTTAGAAATTATAACTATTTTATGTGCATTTCGACATTTTCTATCTCAAATATAACTTAGTATGTAATTACGTTTTAGTCATAACTATGACTTTGGTATGGGACAAAAAAAAATAAAAGTATAATTGTTTACAACCACAGCCAAGAGATGGCGCTGTTCCACATGTTTACGCAGTCGAACGCGCTTGATTGGTCGAGCCAGACCGCCCCTTGCTCTGATTGGTCCGTGAACAAACATCATACCCACACACCGATTTCTTGCGATACTTCCGCCGTGAAACAGCGTGTGCTGCAGTGGACGTGAGTATCCTCGCATGGCTTGTCAAAAATGAGCAAACAAGCCTGTCTGCTGTCTAGATGTGCTTGAGTGTTATAGTTCCCCAACCCCTCAAAACCCCCGAGCTGTGGGCAGTGCGCTTGTGTTTGCTTGCAAGGAGTCAGTGACCTTGGAGTATGGCAAAGTTCATGACATAATCCTGGATTTCTGTGGCTTTGGGGAGACAGACGCAGTTAGTTAGGTCTGTTTTCAAGCAGAAGCAGCTAATTCCCCCTCATGCAATAGCTTTGTGCTGTATCAGTCAAACTTACAGTCCTACTTTACTTTTAAACAGGCGTTATTGCGTTCATAACAGCTAGAAAAATTGCAAAGCGGCTAGCAGGCGACCTTAACTGGCCAATGGCTAACGCTAGGGGTCAAGTGGTTTGCTGCCTTTCTAAAACAACGGCAAAAGCTATACAATAACATGCAGTAGTATTTAATAAATAGTTAAAAAATTGGGTTAAAGGCCAGTTCTCACCATGGACAATAACAAGATAAAGACAGAAAAAAAATAAAAGATACAAGAAATTCGTTCTAAATTAACACAGGAACGATATTAATATATTATAATATATTGTTTAGAGCATTTAAAGCTTAAAGGAGTCATCGGATGCCCATTTTTCACAAGTTGATGTGATTCTTTAGGGTCTTAATGAAAAGTCAATAACATGCTTTGGTTAAAATTTCTCAATGGTAGTGTAAAAAAACACCCTTTTTACCTTGCCAAAATCGGCTCTGCAAAAAATCATCCTGTTCTGCTCGATGTTGAGTAAATGACGACTACTATGTTCATTATTACATCCAACAACAGAACACCTCAGTCGTTTAGAAGCCATTCTTGGTTACGTCCCTGTTATGCCGAATTCTTATCATTATATTGATTTTTATCATTATAGGGTGGTTGTGTACACACACTGCCAACACACATTTATGTTCAAACAACATGTAAAAGTGAACTTTGCATCCGATGACCCCTTTAAAATGAACAGTGTTATAATGCGTTGGTGCTTTGCGTCTGAACGCAACTCAGCAATGAAGAGGAATAGAGGGTTTGCACTTACGTCACGGTTTGTTCAGTTGCACGGCCATATTGGCGATACTCGGATGTAAACAACAGCATGGATTGCACGTGGTGCACAATTGTTCAGTTGTTCTGCTAATTTAATGCTGTCTAAACCTCAAAAAAAAAAACGTGTGGAAGCTGGAATCATATAGAGAAGAACTAAGCAGTAAGTAAGCAGTAAAGGGCACTAAAGTTAATAGGTAGTAAAGATGCGTACATAATTAAGATATTAGCCTAATACTTCACCTACCTGACTGGAAATGATAAGAACACATGCGAATGTTGTCAAGATTCCTGCCCTGGAAATCCTGGATCAGTTTGGCCAACCACAAATGCCTATAACTTTTGACAGTTTATAGTACTTCAAATGTTTTTCCCAGTCTGACCGAGTAGTAGAGCCCAAAACTTGACAATAATTGACCATTTCCAGTAGCAATAAGCAGGAGTTTCATTCGGTTTAGTGCCATTGTTTACGTTCAGTGCTGCCATTTTGGCCGACTGATGACACGTTGTGAAAACACTATTCCTCTGTTCTGCATTTGATTTAGTGGCGTTCGCAAGAAGGAGAAAATGGGTGGATTTAAGAATGCGTAAATCTGACAGATGACCAGACAATTAAAATGCACAAATTTAATAATTAAGAGACTTTTGGTAAAATGTTTAATTCGTTTAACCCACACAAAGGGTCATTAAACGAGCGTTTTTGTGAACTAATGCTCGTTTGAATTGCTAGGATGAATCCACGTGTAAGTGTGTTTCAAAATCCCCACAATTACAGCAGATGGACCTAAGAACACGTTTTACTGTATGTGAACGCTCCCTTAAAACCGAAGTAATGTAAACTTTGTTTTTAATTACTCAGATTCACATAGTAACGATTTAACCCACAGAACGGTTCAGTAATCGAATCTTTTGAGTGACCAACTTTAAAAGATTCGAGTCATTAAATCAGAATCCCCATAATTACAGTATATGCGACCCAATAGCGTGTTTTACTTTATGTGAACGCAAGTAAACTAATAAACTCTCTTTTATAATGGATCATGTTCGCTTGGTAATCCACAGTGGTTCAGTCCCCGACACCATGGCAGAAACGAACGACCGTCGAACGGTCGGAACGGAATGAAAGGACGCATCTTCTGTCAGCAGCGTCCAGTTAGTGCTGTACGTGACAAATCGAAGTGATTAATAATTCAGTTGGCTCATTACATACAGTGTCTACAAGAGTTGTTCACTGTTTCTGGACATATTTACTTTTTCCCCGAGTCCGTGACGTGACGGGTGGGCAGTGCTGGACTTTATTAAAAGAATCGGGCGCTATTCTTTCTCTCTCTGCGCATCTCCTTCAGCGGTGCGTTTGCGTTACAAAGCCCTGATCGGGTGTTCTGTGCATGACATGAGTCTGTGAAACTGTCGGAAATCTCATCTGACTTCAGAGAGCCGAGGCTGCACATAGGGTTCGGTTCGGATGCTGGGAGCTGGTTTTGAACACTAAAGTCTTAGTAGCGTTTCTTTTTTAGCAAATCTGAGGTTCTCAAAGCATCTTTTTGACTGCTTCCTTTACATTGAGGCAGTTGTAGTTTCATCTAGTGCAAAAGAAGAAACTTAGGTTGGAGTTTCGGACCTTTCTGGACTGTGAAATCAGTTGAGGATTGATTTATACTGATTTTTAGATTTGAGAGCTGTCAGAAGTTTTTGATCATGTCTATTGTTGCTGGTAAGTGGTTTCTTCATAGCCTAACAGAAAAGTAAAAGTGGTGATACACAGTATAATAGTCAAGATTTTGGAATTTTAAGACTTTATTGTATTAATTTTAATTGTAATTGAATTATTGTATTTAATTTTTTGGTGTAATATTTATTTAAATTCTAGAACTATTTTCTATTTAAATATATTTTAGAATGTAATTTATTTCTGTGATCAAAGCTGAATTTTCAGCATCATTACTCCAGTTGTCAGTGTCACATGATCCTTTAGAAATCATTCTAATATGCTGAATTATTAATATTAATTATCAACTAACAGTTTAGCAATGTTAGTGTTTTTACTGTATTTTTGATCTAATAAATAGAGCCTTGGTGAACATTAGAGATTTGATTGAAAAACATTAAGACATTTTAATTGTTCCAGACTTTTCACTGGTTGTATACATACATTATTTAAATTATTCCCCAAGTTACTTCAGAGAACTAAAAACCATGGTGGAATGAAATAGTCCTAAAAATGACAATAATGACAGTAATGTTTTCTTTCCCTGTGTTTGTGTGTGTGTGTAGATCTGTACAGAAACAGCCCTAATGCAGGGATGGCAGAGTTTCAGGAGAAGCTGAGATTGCAGCATGAGAACTCTATGCACACAGAGCTGGAGAAACTCCTGACCACCACCAAGCCACCAGAGGCGGAGGTAAGACCCTTGTCCTGCAAACTATGTGCTCAGCTGAGGTGACAAACACATTCCAACAGTGTTTCTGTCCCTACTCACGTATGTACCCAAATATATCACCACACACACACACAAACACACACACACACACATTCTTGTAACATTAATGATGCAATGTTCATTTTTGTCTAGATCTCTTAAATTATTCAAGAATGAAAATCAGACAGCAGACAGCGACAGTAGGTCCCCATAATTGTATGTCAAGCACAGCATTTGTTAATTTCAAGAATTATTAATAAATTATTATGAGTAATTATCCTTGTAGGAAACCTATTATTCCCTTTTTACAGTATGCAATGTAAGTCTCAGAATATAATATAATATAATGTCCCCAGAATGTGTCTGTGAAGTTTCAGCTCACAGATAATTTATTATATAATTTTGAAAATGCTTATTTTGAGTGGAAGCAGAAACATGCTGTTTTTGTGCATGTCTCTTTAAATGCAAATGAGCTGTTGCTTCCCGCCCCCTTTTCCAGAATAGAGTTGTGTCTTTCGTACCTCAGATACTTAGTTAAAGGAGAAGTCCACTTCCAGAACAACAATTTACAGACAATGTACTCACCCCCTTGTCATCCAAGATGTTTATGTCTTTCTTTCTTCAGTCGTAAAGAAATTGTGTTTTTTGAGCATTTTTCTCCATATAATGGACTGATATGATGCCCCGATTTTGAACTTCCAAAATGCAGTTTAAATGTGGCTTCAAACGATCCCAAATGCGGTTGTAAACGATCCCAGCCAAGGAAGAAGGTCTTATCTAGCGAAACGATCGGTTATTTTCATTAAAAAAATACAATTTGAATACTTTTTAATCTCAAACGCTCCTCGTGTCTTACTCTCCCTGAATTCTGTGTATTCTGGCTCAAGACAGTTAGGGTATGTAGAAAAACTCCGACCATATTTTCTCCCTCAACTTCAAAACTCATTTCAGAAACATCCTACATCGCTGCAGATGTTCCGACCAAGTCTTTGCAAAGTGAACATGCAAAGATCAAACACCCTCAAAAAAGAGGATTGAGGGAGAAAATATGTTTTTTTCGACATACCCTAACTGCTTAAAAAAAATCTTTGTCTTATGCACAGATTGAAAACTGTACCATTCAGAGTTTGAGATATTTATTCATAATGAAACTGTTCTTAATGTGAGCAGTTATGGCACACATAATATGAAGTAAGTCTCATTAATTCGTTTTTATGTAGCAGCCCATGAAACGGTGACCTAACGTAGGAGGTGTGTGTTAATTACAGCCCGTCGTCCCATGATGCATCACCAGAACGTTTAATCTAAAGGTTAAAGGAGACTTCAGAGTATTAATTATGCTTATGTACTGCACAGTGTTGTACAGGGTGGTTGGGGATTCAAGTAATCACACTAAAACGTGTTGATTCAGATTCAGTTTTCTAAAGCATTTTATTAATTTAATCATTAAATACAATATATATATATATATATATATATATATATATATATATATATATTCCAGGTTCAATACAAGCTTGCAGCAAGCTTCCTAAAATCCTCACAAATGTTTGCCTTTGTCGATTTAAAAAAAGACAGGCTCTTCTTTATTGAATAATACACATTGCTTTGAACTTCAGGTAATAGAGCTTAACATCCTACCAAGCTATAAATGGAAATGAAATTGTAATAACTTGAACTGTAATACGGTTATTTGTGCCTCTTGCAGATCTCCAGGAAGGACTTTGAGGGGTTCAAGAAGCTCTTTCACCGCTTCCTTCAGGAGAAGGGGCCGTCTGTTGACTGGGCCAAGATCCAGAGACCACCCGAAGACTCGGTGAGACCAAAGAGTGCTTGATTCCTTGTGTGATGAGTAATAAAGAATTTGAAATTAAAATATAGCCATAAAAACAGATATTTTTCAGCAATACTGCATATATTATTACAGCAAAATATACATAGCAGTACTGAATTAAATTCATGAATTGATTCTTTAGGACAGTTTGAATTTTTAGTGTGTTTTTTTGTATTTATATAAATGCAAAGAACAAAAAAGTTTATCTTTTCCTTTAATATTTCCTTTTCCTTCTTTTCCTTTGTATATTATATGTCACAAAAAATGACCCACTAACACTTCTATTCTATCTACTTTTTACAATAATTTGATTATTAAATATTATTTATTAAAATGTACATTGCATATAATGCAATCCAACTGCACAGTCCTAGACAGTTGCTCTTTTTAAACCATTAACTTATGTTTCTCTAAATGTCCTATCACCACATTCACAAAGCCACTGAATAGCAAGAAAGGGCAAATGGCAGCAGAACGTGCATGTGTGTGGATGATCTATCAAGCCCATGACATTTCCCTGATGATCCCCTACTTTAAATAACCCACAGTCCCTCTGCAAATACCCCCACACTGAAGGTTAGACTATGAATAGCACAGCGCTTCCAGCATCTCACAACCTTGGCTGACATTTCTTTTCAACCAGCCGTTGAGAAACTCATGTTACAGCACATAGTAAAGCAGAACGAATGATCTGAAATCAGCTCTGTTAGTGTGAGACTCATCAAACTCATTACGAAATAAACATCACAGCTGTTTCTAGATCAGAACTGAAGCTTAAAGCGTAATTCTCAATGGTGCTATTTCAGTCACTGTCTGTGGAAGTGGTCGTTGGCTGGATGCTTGATCGGTCAGCTGAGTATTTGTGTGTGTCGTTTTCTTACTCGACGTCTCAGATATTTTGTTTGGTCACTCTGGCGGACGTGCAGTCAGGAGAGAGGCGCTTTGAAACCTTATATTTGGCCTGTGGTTTTAGCTTTACTGCTAGTCAGCTTGAATATCCTTTTTAAAATTGAAGTCTAACTATTTAGAATTGTTTTGATGCAAAATGATTGATTAATATTTTAGTTAGACATCAAGGAAAATAAATGGAATGTAAAATCCAACATGCACACTACCAGTCAAAAGTTTTAATGTTTTTTAAAGAAGTTTCTTCAGCTTTTTTTATTTGAGCCGAAGTACAGAAAAAACAGTAAAATTCTGAAATATTTTTACTGTTTAAAATAACTGTTTCTGTTTGAATGTATTTTAAAGTGTAATTTATTTCTGTGATTAAAGCTGAATTTTCAGCATCATCACTCCAGTCTTGAGTGTCACATGATCCTTCAAAAATCATTCTAATATGCTGATTTCCTTTTCAATACTTTTTTACTATTATCAATATTTAAATATTTAAAACAGTTGAGCAGTCTACTTTTTCAGGATTATTTGATGAATAGAAAGATCAGCATTTATCTGAAATAAAAAGCTTTTGTAACATTATACACTACAATAGTCAACATTTGAAGTGAATCAGAAACGTTTATCAGAGTTGTCCTAAAACTAAAACAATACCCGTTCTTGTTTTAGGACAACTTTGATGAACTTTTTTGATCCACTTCAATTATAGAAAGTAATACTTTTATTTAGGATACTTTAAATTGATCAAAAATGATGATAAAGACATTTATAATATTACAAAAGTGTTTTTATTTTAGATAAATGCTGTTCTTCTGAACTTTCTATTCATCAAAGAAAGCTGAAAAAATTCTACTCATCTGTTTTCAACATAATAATAAAAATAAATCTTTTTTGAGCAGCAAATTAGAATATTAGAATGATGTCTGAAGGATCATGTGACTGGAGTAATGATGCTAAAAATTCATCTTTGAAATCAGTAATAAATTACATTTTAAAACATTTAAATAAAAAAAATGTAATAGTAAAAATATTTTTTCAATTTTTTTCTGTACTTTGGATCAAATAAATGCTGGCTTGGTGAGCAGAAGAATCTAACATTGAAAATCTTACTGTTCAAAAACTTTTGACTGGTAGTATAGTTTAGTTAAGGTTCTGAGTTATTGGACATTGACCTTTTTGCCTTCAGCAGTGAGTTAAATGCAGCAGTTGCTGCTGTGATGCAACTAGGAAGATGACTTTATGCAATTTTTGTTCATGAGGTCAGTGTGTGTGCAAGGTCTGCATCTATTGCAGGCAAGGAAGCTCTAGCTCTTATCAAAAGCAGCACACCCAAATCAAAAAGATCATATCACATGAGCTCAGTTTTCATTAAGAATAAGTCTTTATTTCAGTAGCTTTCACAGTTTTCTGCTCTTCATGTCATGATCTCAAGGTTAATGCCTTTCCAAGATTAATTGAGGTCAGTTTGAAGGTCCATCAGCTCTGCTTTGTTTGACTGGAGTCAATAAACCATGCACTGAAAAATGAAACAACGGTCTTTTCTCGCCTAATTATGTCCCAAAACCTTTGCTTTGATTAAAATGGGTGTCCTTTTATCTCCATAAAGGGTTTTCTCTAATAAAAACAGACTGTAGGCCTGAAGTACATTTCTAATCAAGTGAAAATGATGAAAAAGCACACTTCATACAAGGTTTCTATATCCTGTGAGAGTGATTGATAATGCATCTGTGTGTTTCCTATATGGTGTACTGATATATAAATCATACAGCTCAGTTTGTATGTATTTCACACAACAGATCCAGCCCTATGAGAAGATCAGGTTGAAGGGTCTTCCTGCCGATGTGGCGTCAAGCCTTAATAAACTAGCAGTGGTGAAGCTCAATGGAGGTTTGGGGACCAGCATGGGCTGCAAAGGACCTAAAAGTCTCATCAGCGTCCGTAATGAAAACACTTTCCTGGACTTGACTGTACAGCAGATCGAGGTATTACACAACATATGTTTCCAGTGAAATCTGATGATGAGATATAATTTAATTTAACCGTTTTCTATTTTAATACATTTTGAAAATGTGATCAAAGCTGAATTTTATTGAATTACTCCAGTCTTTTGTGTCACATGATCCTTCAGAAATCATTCTAATATGCTGATTTGCTGCTCAGAAAACATTTATTATTATAAATTTTAAAAACAGTTGGGCTGCTTCATATTTTTATGTAGACTGTATTGCAAGTTCAAAAGAATAACATTTATTTGAAACATCTTTTGTAACATTATAAATGTCTTTACTGTTGTTTTTGATCCATTTAATGCATCCTTAATGAATTAAAGCATTAAGTCTAAAGAAATCTTACTGACCCTTAAACTTTTAATTTATGTGAAGTTGAGTATAAGTAGTTTCTTTCTGGCTTTTTTTCTGGCTTATATTTAACCTTGGATCGCAAAATCAAAAGTGTAAGAGTCAGTTTTTAAATTTGAGATTTATACATCATCTGAAAGCTGAATAAATAAGCTTTCCATTGATGTATGGTTTGTTAGTACGATATTTAGCCGAGATACAACTATTTGAAAATCTAGAAACTGAGGGTGCAAAAAAAAAATCTAAATATTGAGAAAGTCACCTTTAAAGTTGTGCAAATTAAGTTCTTAGCAATGCATATTACTAATCAGAAATTAAGTTTTGATATATTTATGGTAGGAAATTTACAAAATATCTTCATGGGACATGATCTTTACTTAATATCCTAATGATTTTTGGCATAAAAGAAAAATCGATAAGTTTGACCCAAGCAATGTATTTTTGGCTATTGCTACAAATATACCCGTGCTACGTAAGACTGGTTTTGTGGTCCAGGGTCACGTATACGATCAGTGTATGATGAGGTAAGACTGTGTTTGCAGTTTCAGACCTTGGTAAAGGTTTCCCTCTGTGTCAATGACTGTTTACCCCAAAGTTGCATAATATCAGGTTTTTTCCACATGACAAAATCGAAGGCATTTAGGGGAATATCTTGAGAAATACTAATGTTATGTTATGTAAAATGGGGATCAAATGCGGGGCTCTGCAATGACGTCATTGACTGTTTTATTACATAACCTGCCCACAAATTGTTCACAAATTTTGCTCCTAGTTTTGAGATATGTTTTAACATGCAGAATAATTTAAAGGGACAGTTCACCCAAAAATGAAAATTCTGTCACTCGTCCTCATGTCGTTACAAAACCTTCATTCATCTTCAGATCACAAATTAAGATATTTTTGATGAAATCCAAGAGCTTTCTGACCCCGCAACTGACACGTTCAAGACCCAGAAAGGTAGTAAGGACATCATTAAAATAGTCCATGTGACGTAAGTGGTTCAACTGTAATGTTGTAAAGCTACGAGAATACTTTTTGTGTGCAATGAAAACAAAAATAACAAATTTATTGAACAATTTCTTCTCTTCTGTGTCAGACTTCAATGTGCGTTCATGAAAATACCACAACGCATGCGTGTGATGCTGCTGACGCAGTTGTCAAATGGACTATTTTATCAATGTCCTTACAACCTTTCTGGGTCTTGAACGTTTCAGTTGCGTTGCTGTCTGTGCAGGGTCAGAAAGCTTTTGGATTTCAACAAAAATATCTTAATTTGTGTTCTGAAGATGAACGATCTTCAATCTTGCGGGTTTGTAACGACTTGAGGGTGAGTAATTAATGACAGAAATGTAATTTTTGGGTGAACTATCCCTTTAACTGAACATCTTATATGCAATCACATACTTTAGTGTAATTTACTGAAGATACATCAAACAAAATACATGCAAATCAATTTACAGACGTGATATTTATTAAAAAGTTAATTAAAGATCTTGTGTTAATCTCTTTCTTTCAGCATTTGAATAAGTCGTATAATGCAGAAGTGCCACTGGTGCTGATGAATTCCTTCAACACAGATGAAGACACCAAGAAGATCCTGCAGAAGTACACGCATCACCGCGTCAAGATACACACCTTCAACCAGAGCAGGTACACACACACACACTTCTCATCATCCTGATCCAGGACAGAGAGAAATATATAACTGCCGTTAATATTTCAAGATTGATTCACCCGTTTTTTTGCACATTTATGCATACTGTTATTGTCAACTTGTCTGTTTTTCTCCCCTGCACAGGTATCCCAGGATCAATAAGGAGTCTTTGTTACCAGTGGCCACTAACATGAGCCTGGCGGGTGAGAATGAAGAGGCCTGGTACCCGCCCGGGCACGGAGACATCTACGCCAGCTTTTACAACTCCGGCCTGCTGGACAAGCTCATCGCAGAAGGGAAAGAGTACATCTTTGTGTCCAACATTGATAACCTGGGCGCCACGGTGGACCTGCACATCTTGAACCACCTGATGAGCCAGCCCAGCGATAAACGCTGCGAATTCGTCATGGAGGTCACCGATAAGACACGAGCTGACGTGAAGGTAGGTGGGGTTATCATGTTGACGTGCTACTCGTTCCATTGGATGGAGTACAAAAGAAACTCATTTTATGAGCTCACATTGGCTTCAAATGACTTGAGAGTTAATAAATGACAATATGTGGTTGAAATGATCCTTTAAAGTCGTCAGTATACTTCTAGCCAAATTAAATAACAAACTCGTGTGATGTCATTTCGAACTAAATCAGGCCCAAATAAAGTTTGTTTTGGGAATTTGAAACATCTTGCCAAGTCAAACTTTTCAGAAAAGTCCACTTTGACTGGTAAACGCCTTAAAGCTACGTAATATAAACCAGAACTGTTTTGGTTGCCAGCATACTTAAAAATACCTTCTTTTGTGTTGACATGAGCTCTTGCCTCAGACCAGCTGTCACAGTCCAGTAACTTTCCTTGTTTCGATGCCGAAGCAGGGATGTAAGTTAGACAAGTATATCTCTGATTGAGCGATTGAGGTGTTGTGTTGCTGGATGTAATAATGAACATAGTGGTCGTCATTTACTCCCGACATCTGAGCCGCTGAAGATGCAGTAGATTACATTTGTTTGTGAAGGGAATGCGCCTCCCGATCTACATATATCCGTCTATATTCACGCGAATCATTCATGATCCAGCTTCACTTACAGCAGAAGTGTGTGTAAGTGTTTTTTTATGAATCTTTGCGATCACCTTTCCTTGTAACATGGTAGTGGCTAAATGCGGCTAAAGTAAACAAGATCGTCTTTCCACAGAGTGAAGAGAGGGGCGGGG
>JAHKKF010488191.1:0-25438 GCA_019740295.1 Labeo calbasu | reverse complement strand
GCACTAGTCTAACCGACTAAACTTCTTCACGTAATGTATGCATGCACTCTGTAGGTGTGTTTTGTTTGGTTTTTGTGATATACCTGATAATGTTAAAATAACAATTTACAATATTATGCAAGACGAGCATTTGTGGTTAAAAAGTATACACATTTTATTTTTTTTTTTAGAAAATGACAGATTGTCGCTAGATAAGACCCTTACTGTTCAGATGGGATCATGTAGAGCCCTTTGAAGCTGCATCGAAACTGCAATTTGCTCCCTCAACCTACTGATCCTCTTTGAAGTCCACTATATGAAGAAAAATCCTGGAATGTTTTCCTCAAAAATCTTTATTATAAGACAGAAACACATGAACATCTTGGATGACATAAGGGTAAGTAAATTATCAGGAATTTTTTATTCTGGAAGTGAACTAATCCTTTAAACTCTCCTGGAGTTTCTGTAAATTCACTTATCAAACGTGAGAGTAAAGATATACTCTATTCTTTTAAACTTAAAAAAAAAAAAATCCACAGTTTCCACAAAACATTCATAATAAAAATTGTTTCTTAAGCACCAAATAAGCATATTAGAATGATTTTTGAAGTATCATATAACCTTGAAAACTGGAGTAATTTTCGAGGCATTATTCCTGTAATGACAAAGTTGAATTTTCAGCTTTGCCATTACACTAATAAATTGCATTATTATTCACATTCGCCATCATCTAATGCAATATTACTAAATGTATTACTAAAAATACAGTTTAAAATGGACCAAATAATTTCAAATGAGTGCCTAGATTTGTAAACTATATCAGGAGTATGATTAACTCTATTCAAAACCTCTTTAAATCTAAGCAAACAAATCTTTGCATTCAGAAACCCCTGCTTTAATCAAGGTTCGCACGCAAGGCAAAGAACAGCATCTCTGCTGTGAGCATCACTTGTGCTGAGACTTCAGAGTCTTCAGTGAGTGCGACAGATGACCAAGCAGCAGGGAGGAGACCAGTCAAGTGCCAACAGTCTTAGATTCACTACATGGGCAACAGAACACTACAGCTGAGTTTTATGCCCAGTCTGAAACAGACAAATGGATTGATGCTATTTGCGGACATCAGAATCAATATCCAGTATCCAGTCCTTCTGCACAACAATAACTACCCGTGTACTACACTAATGAGCACTTTATCATAAGCATTAGTGACGATGGTGATTTCAGTCATAACGACTTGAGTAAATGAGCAGAGTACTTGACCGGAACGAGGGGGAGGTGGTTGCTGAGCATGAAGCAACTTACGTCTGCTCTATTTTTTTTTTTTAATCGTTGGTCTACGTCATTTTTTGGTAACTTCATCGCACCTTGTTGTCTTTGTTGTTGTTTTTTTCCCCCTCAGCATTATTATTATGCACCACGTTCACATGCAATTATTCTCATTCATTAATAATTGCATGGATTGTTTCATATTTGCTCCTACAGGAGAACCTCTATAAAAATAAAACAACCTAATTAACATAAACTTGCTTTTAAACTTATTCTAATGTTAATGAATTTGGATTGTTCTTGTGCCCAAGGTTAGTTATTTGCATAAAACATGCCAAACTTATCTCCTTATAAGGTCTTTCACGCAACCTTTCCCTCACAGTCTTTCATCACTCTCAGCAAACAAAACACTTTCTAAAGACATGTGCTCCTCAAAACCAGTTTAAACACAATAAACACCTTTTATACAGATCCAGATTACAGACCTCTCATCATCCAGGTGTACATGTGCACATCTGTTTTGTTATACAAAGAAACATCACAGCTCAAGCTATTACGCAGCTTTTCTTGCTCTTTCATTTTATATAATGAAATCTATAAAGTTTAATCTTATTTAACTGTTTTGAAGCACAAATAAAGACACAAAGATATTGTATTTTCATGAGCAACGTGTTCTGAGTGGTCAAATCTTTAATAACTATGTGCATTTGGTTGTAAAAGGCAACCAAAATCAACATGGCCAAGCAAATGGCCTAAAATTATGCCTAATATTTTAAGTAGAATAACACTTGATTTACACAAAGAAATGTCTGTTTGCATATTTACCAGATTTAATCCTACACAGGTGAACAAGACAAAACAGCCTCCAGTTTTTATGCTCATGAGTTACGATATTACATCAGCTCTTGCAATTCATTTGAATGCATTTGAATGTGATCCTGGCACACTTACCTCCCGTACGGCATTGCAGAATTCGCTCTGCAAAACCCTCTGCAGTGCCTGCAGCTTCTGGGGAGGCACTTCCCCTGTTCTCTGGAGTTTGTCCAGCAGCTCAATTGCACGAGATATGTCTGGAAAAGAACATATGCAAAACAATGAGGGCAAGACCAGGGCCGTGGATTATCATTTGCATCATTCAATCTGAAGATGTTGTTTTTGACTGAACATCTAAGCCTAATTAAATGCATTAAATGCTCAAGTAAATATAACAGAATGTAATTCTCTCTGCATTAAAGCAAAAATCTCATGTTTTATTATTATTATTATTATTATTAGGACACCATAATTTGCATTTACTGGTCTAAAAAGGAATATTATTTGTTAATCAACCTAAAAAATAAAATCACTTTTCAATGAAGAACATTTTTGGTTCTCAGCTCCACATAAATAACCCTCTCTCTCTTAATTTAGAAAATATGTTTTATTATTTTTGTACAGACTATTAAAGACACGAATATCAAAATGACAGACGTACAGACCTCTGATCATAATAAATCAGCGATTTTGCTAACCTAACGTTACTAGCCAACGTTGACTCCTCACAATATAAAACCCCATAGACTGTCAAGTGGACTACATATAAGATGCTGGCTGTCGGGAAGATACTGAAACACTGTAATAAATTACCAGAAACCATCAAATCCACTGATCTCTGACATTAACACTGTCCTGGTGACCATGCTAACAGTGCTCACAAAAGATTAAGGCTTCTGACAGCTAGCCTGGTGTTTGGCTTTCATTGAATGTAAACACGCCGCTTTAACGACGGAAAAACGATTAATTCGACACATTTTCTAAGTTTTCGTAGACGTCGTGATATAGCTTGAATATTACGAATGATAAGATACTGTGAATGGCAGCTAGCTCGCTGTCGTCCACTAATCCATCCTCATGAAGTGACAGCGGGATGTAAAGAGCAAAAGCGTGATTTACACAACCTCCTGATCGTTAAATAAAACGGAAAGTGTTTCTGTGAGCGTCTTACCTCTTTCCAGACGCACAGGTTCTCCTAAAGAGGCCATTTTAGCCCTGGATATTGAGTTTGCGTTTGGCGAAAGCTCCAGACTTACGTCTCGGCTGCTGTGTTTGTTGCTGTTAGCTAGCCGAGCTTAAGCGCTATGGCTAATGCAAAAAGATTAAGGGCGAGTCAAGAGCGTCATTCCTGCGCAGTATCTGTGCAGACACTTTACATACCATAACAAACACAATTTTATTATGAGCAGCCCGCGGAAATATCATTTTATTCTATTATATTTGAGGAATATATACTATGTTTAAGTATAATATAATATATTGTGAATAAAGCTACAGTTAAAGGATAGGCTACTGCTAGGCTATCATTTTATTCGTTTACAGTATAATAATTTCAAAGTTTTTACTCCACTATATCAATTTCAAATGTTCGTGTAAATACTGTTTTACTGAGAAAATTCATTTGGTGTCATCCCTTTCGGTAAAAATACAGCTAGTTATTATGGGAGTGCCATGCAATAAAATAATGATCTGGATTGCTGGATAGCTTTTGGTTTATAAGGTTTCATCGTTTATTCTATGTAACAAATATACAGATTAAAAAAAAATAAAAAAATTTCTGTATTATTTTTTTTATATATAATATAACACTATTTAAAGAGGATTCATCTACATGAGCCTTGCAATAGGCTCATGCAAAATCAAACGGCACACTAAATAAAAAAAAATATTTTTATTCAGATAAAAGAAACTTTTACATGTAATTGATTTACTTAATTGCAAATATTTTATGATATTATCATTAGACACTGTATTTTGCTCTGTTATTTATTTATTTTTTACTAATTTGATATTCTCATGTTTTATTGAAGCCACAAAACAAACTGGACTGGCTTGCTAAAACTGATTCTAAGAGTTTAGTTGCTGGTATTGTAGAAAGAGAAAAAGAGAATAGAGTGGCCTACTTCTGTAGCAAATGGGACAGGGCCCTGCTGGGTCTTACCAAGGACTACTTTGAACTGGGGAAAATCTGAACCTCACAAAAATAACTCAGTCATGCAAGATGTTTCTCGGGTAAAATGCACCAGGAGAATGTCGTATTGTCTATTTCCTCATCTAGCCCAGTCACCATTGCTGTACAAGGTTGCATTTTGCAGTAAAAACGTCTCAAATATTTTTTGTTAATAAAGGTTTTACTCATTAAGCAATATTGATAGATGATTATTATTATAGTTTCAATACCAGGCTTCTTTGTTGAATCAACACGACGGTGTTTCATATGATTCCAGTTTATCTGAAAATGGTATGTGTTTGCCAAGAAAGAGGCACCCATGATCATTTATTGTGACTTTCTGCCTGAGCATCCTTTCTTTATTGCCCTGTCCGTGTGCTTATGATGCAGTGAGATACTTACCATAAACAGATGAAACTCCCGTGTCCTCCCTTATCTGTGGCAGTGTATCAGTGTCAGACAGTTTCTGTTCTGTTGTCTGATAACAGCCTTTGAAGTAAAGCAGGTTTGTGTATAGGTCTGCGTCTGTGTGTTCAGGTGTATCAGATATCACGTAGAGTGCATTGGAGTGTTGACTCCATTGATCTATCTTTCAGACAAAAGAAAATCCTAATCTCCTGCTGTTAGCGATGACGACCTGTACCCTCTGACTGGACAACATTACATGAGGGACTGGTTTCCATAGAATTTACATGCCAAGTTTACAATAGGTCTTACCTGAGAACTCTTTGTAGTGTTTGTTCTTCTGTGGAAGAGAGTTGAATCTACATCGGACAGACTGTGAAATTCTTCAAACTAGCTCTCGATTATATATTTGTATGGTGAGAGAATGGGAGGCACTTAAATGGATCTCTATCCATTTAGAAAATCATTTGAATGTAGGATCCAATGTATGTTCGCTGTGAGAGAAGATGTTCTCTCCAAAGCTTGTGCCAAATTTAGACCTGCAAAGGGAGAGCTCAAACTTTATTGACATTGGTTTTGTTTTTCAGTTGCCTATAGTAATTTTATTTCTTCAAATATTTCAATTTAATATTGCAAACAACTTCACAACATACAAAATGAATTATATTAATCCAGAACACATGTCAATGAATAAATTTTATATATATTTTATATATATTTTTTCATCTTGTGGGGATAAAAAAATAAACAGCAAAGCTTTGACAACAGCACCTTGACATAGTATGTATTTCCAACATTACCTTGAGAAGTTGAGGATAGTAAACAGACAGAGTACTGAGAGGAGGAAATCCTGTTACGGTTGAGAATGTAAACGGAATGTTTTGGTCGGAAATCGTTTCCTTGTTTTCCCAAAGTGGACAGTTTCTCAATTCACAATTGAAGCAGCATGCAAGTTTTTTTTTTTTTTCCTTTTCTTGTTTTTTTTTTTTTCTTGAATGTAATTCTTCCTCACCCCCTCCTCTCCTCATCTCTCAAAATCTTGGCAACGTAAAAAACACAATGTCTTGAGGAATGTGATATAGTAATTTGAACTGGGCGCGAATGACTGATCAGATCTTTTTTTAATTGTTTACAAGATCATGAATATGTTCAATAAATAGACTGTAGTATCACTTTTACTGTATAAACTTCATCTTTTTTACATGCAGTCCATAAAATTTTTCATCTGACGGAATAATTTACCCTGTTATGTATATATACAAATAGATATTTTCTCTTTTCTCTCTCTTTTTTAGAACTCTCAATAAAATCTATACATTGTGTACACTATCTGCCCCTCTTAATGGTCAATGTGCATACACACGAAGTGTCTATCCGTATAAACCGCCAGCCGATCTTCCTTTTGCTATCCATGGTAAGGGCTCGCACGTAAGACTGGGTTGTCCGGCATTGCGAGTTATAGTGCCGCTTGTCTATTCCTCGGCAGCCCTCCTTTGTGTACCCTAGCGGGTTGCATTTGGTCTCGTAAAAGTATTGCTTCAGCTGACCGTTAGTCACGGGGACCTTCTCCAGGACGGTGACCGTCTGGCCCGACATGTCTATGGCCGTCTTTTTGTCCAGAGCCGTCACCCACTGGCTAATACTGTCACAAACGCTGAGCTCCCCTCGCCGCGCGGGGTCCGAGTGCCGCCGCACGCGCATCGACATGTTGGCGGCGTCCAGGTAGTTTTTGTATTCCTCCAAGAGAAAGAGTAACGGCGGCTCCAAAGGCACTTGGTTGCTGATCATCACCCGCGAGGCGTACATGTCAACGTCCTTCGAGTCTGCCACGGCTGCGGGACCGCCCCCTCCTTGGCCCTGGTCAGCCCCGGGCCCCAGTTGCTGCGTTGCCTCCCCTTCCACCTCAAGCAACTCCTCAATCACCTGCTCGAAAGTGTCCGTGAGCGAGGGCAGCCCGCCCCCACTCTGTGGAGTCCCGTGGCCTCGGCTGCCCGAGGTGACGGCAGCAGCGGCGGCGGCGGCGGCGCCCAGGTAGCCCTCGGCCCGGTGGCCCCCCTGCACGCCCGGGATCTCTCTCATGGGCGCAGCTCTCATGCAACTGAAGTATGAAATAACCATAGTAACGAACAGGATGGTCATCACTCTTCTAACCTGTTGGAACTGGAGACAGCAAAAGACAGGGAAAGACAAGAGGGATGGGGGAGTGAGGAAAGGGGAGGGAGGAAGAGAAAACACAACGTAAAGCAACCGTTTTCATTCACCGTACTGCAACAAACATTACGTTAAACACCTTTAATAACGGCCTTGCGTCCAACGGAGCGTCGCAAATCCTTCCCGTAATGTGCGGCGCAAACGGAACGTGTCGACTTGTTATTTCTTCGTTTCATTTTTAGTTACCGGCCCACGGGAGCGCAACTCGCACTGCACGCTTACTCCGTCCCTACACAGACACCTGCACGTTTGTGCCCCCCCTTCCCCCACCAGCAAACGCAGCGGGCTAAATTCAGAGACCCTGGAGTATCATTAAGAGGACACGAGAGAACTGCTCCCACTCTCCTCCGTCTCTCTCTTCCCCTTCCCTTCCTCCTTCTCACTCTCCCTTGCCTCCTGTTCCCTTAGAGGTGTGTGAACTGCTTGTGTGAGTATCAGACAGAACAGATATAGGTGACAAGTCAAAGCCCACCATGAAATGACAGAACAGCTTCTATCATCAAGCTTTTTGATGAGTAATTCGATATATTAAATTCATTACGTTAATACTATTCATTTCTTTTTAATTAACTTTATATACTTTCCAAATGCAAAACAACATCTAAACTTCTCTGGAATCACCTGAGCAGGATTCATTTGGAAGAACAAACCCACACAGTAAGGTGATGATTATCTTTCCCACTAAGAGAGTTCAAAACTGAAGGAGACTGAGAGATAAGGAAACACAGGATCAGAGCAGAAAGAACTGAAAAAAGGCATCCCTACACACAAACTGCCACGTTCTAGTCAATGACTACAAAAACAATGCAACTAAATGAAAATTCGATTTGATTCCTTCTCTCTCCCTTCCTCTTTGCAGCTTTCTCTTACCTCTCTGAAGTCCCTCTATGAGTCACCGCGATTCATTGCATCCAACAGCATCCCAGCGCATACGAACAGACAGGGGAGCATGCATACACAACAACAAAAAATACCCATTACTCTCACTTTTCTAAGGAGAAGGAGAAGGGGAGAGGTAGGGGTTGGGAAAGGGGGCGGAGGGGGGGGCTGCATTTAAAAATATCCAGCACCGCAGCAAGGCTTCGCCAGTTCTCTGCGTGCTGTCCTCCCGATGCCCCACGCAGCCTCAGGAAGAGGCAGAGGGAGGATCCGCTCCCAGAGCAGAAGGCGGTACGGGCCGGTAGGAGAGAAGGAGGGACACGCCCTGTCTAAAAGGCATTTGTTTCATTCTTAATTGGTGTCTGGGGCCACGGCTGCGATTTGCTAGCGCAGCGATGACTGCCATGGAGATGTGCTTTCTATAAATAGGTCGGTTGGGAGTCCCACAGTCTCGATTCAGAATATCACAGCCCGCTACTTAATGAGCTCAAAGTCCCCTCGCTCAGTGACGTCGCAGTCCACGAGGGGTGTGTGTGTGAGAGAGCGTGTGTGCGCCAATGCGCGTGTGTGTGCGAGAGTGTTTGGCTAGGGAGATGAGGTGGGAGCATCTTTAATCTCTCCTCTCAAATGGTCAAAAACAAGCATGGAAAAACCCAGAGCCGAGGATACAGCTGTGGAGGACAGATCAATCTTAATCAAATCAGGCAGCGCGCAAAATGTGTGTACAAGCTGCTTCTGCAGGCATGAAAAGATACTTCAGTCTGTCAGCTTTCCCCGTAATGGAAAAAGCTTCTTACATTGTCAGCAATTACCTCTGCTGAATATAGCAAGGAATTTAAAGTGCCTGCCTGAGGATTATTCAATGATTCTGTCTTATTTCATTCCTCCAGATGTGTCCCGCCTGTGAGGACGGATGGATTATTGTCAGCGTTCCTACTCTCAAGACAACCTCGGCGCGGGTGCACGCACACACACAGAGTGGCATAGCCCAGTAACCGCCCCAGTTTCAGGATGATCCCAATTAGCAAACATCTGTCGTCTCCCTAATGAGAGAAGTATTTATATATATTGCGGAGGCTTCTGAATGAAATACCAGCATCAGTCATGCTGACACCCAAATCCCTTCTGTTGCCCAACCTGACAGCAGGTGGAGTACCAATGCCATCTCTCATCCAAATCCTACCGGTAATGCATGAACTTAAATATATCACACGGCTTGGAGGTATCACGTAAAAAAGGGCGAAGGTCACTTAGTGTTGACTACCGAACATTGGCGCACGACGCTGACTAAATTGTATCTTTCCCTTCTAATTAGACTAGAGCACCGGTGTGGCAGCGGGTGGAGGCCAAGAGCACAACAACCCTGATGACGTCTCTCCCCGGTCTCAAAGGGGGATGAGAGGAAAAGGGCGGTGGGGCTAGAAGGAGTGGTGCTAGGGGGCAGTGCCACTCATCAGCTCGCAATTGCTTTCCATTTTCCTCTGGGGTCCCTTCTCACCAGGAACAACAAACGATTTTATTTCTAACTCTGCTATTTCCTGTTTCCATCAAGAGAATCAATATGGATTATGCTCTCAATCAACTTCCTGTTAAAACGTAATCTAGACGATGAATCACTTTATTGCTCTGGGACTGAGTTGGCAATAACTGAGACCTTCTGTCTCATTCAAAGCAGCGAGGGAAGACAAGATTACCTTGACGGACATGTTTGTTCTGCTTTTAATATGCGTGTGTTTGAGCTGCGCATGATAATGCGATATCAATATCCTGTCATCGTACGGTACGATGTGCAAACACGAGCTGTGTTTGTGTACACAGGCAGTACAGGTGTTTTTGATGGGTCACAGAACGTGAGTGGTAATGCGGTCGTCGCCGCCACATTAAAGAATCTAGCCACCGTTTCAGGTGTGTTTAAACGGCTAAAATAAAGAAGACGACTTTCACGGCTGATGCCGAAATAATCCGTGTAAACAAAGCTGCTAATTCATGCTTTTTGTACCCCATGTGCTAGACCTTTGAAGCCAGATTCATTATGAGGCATTGAATATACAACAAACAAGGTTTCCATCAATCAAACCTCTCACATGAGAAACCATCCAGCCTTCGGTGATCTTTCAAGCTCTCTGTCTACAAAGTAAGGCAGAGAAAGCTTGATGAAATACTTCATCCACACAGCTGTATTTGATCCATGTGGTCGGGGCTCGGCAGGAGCACGTTCAAACGCCTTTCACTGTAAAACATGATTGTACTTTAATTGGGCATGAGTGGCAGCTCTATGGTTTTGGCAAAAAGAACACATGCACCTGCTCAATTGTTTGGAAAGGGGCAGGTAGGACAGGATAGATTGGTCTGCATGATCTTGATTCCCCCACAACTGCATTTGCTTACATCTCCATGCCATAGAGGGATTAAGAAACAAAACCACTGATGACAGATGTATAAGGCTCTTCCAACTTAAAAGAATTGTGGTAACAGACACTTTTCTCTTAGTCTTAGCACTCTAAAAAGGCATTCACTCCTTGAGGACAAAGATAGTTAACAATGCATGATTAAATATTTGAAAAGAACAACAAAGCTTGGGGAAAATGCTTGTAACATGAAAAAAAATTTCTTTGGTGTACTTGTTTCAATGACAAGAACACTGTAGCGTGCATCACCTAAGCTCACACAGGTGTCTCAGCTGCTAATTATTACTCTGACTTTGAGTCCACATTAAAATGTTTAATCCATAATAGTTACAACCTGGTATTAGTGGTAACACAACAAGAGACAACTGCAAAATAACACTATCTATTCATCTACGCTCTCAAATGCAAGGTTTTTCCAAGAGGTTGAGTTGGTGCTTGTTCAAAGAGTTCAAGACCTCTATCTTGTCTAATCCAAATTGTATAAATAACGTTAAAGATGCAATGGTGATGGGTGATGAACACCCAAAAATGCATGGTTTAGGATAGCTCTGGTAAGTCAAAAATATTCATTATCTTTAATGAAACTGCACACTTCAAGGAAAGTAAACTGATGAAAATTCTCAAAATTACAGTAATTTGTATCAGCATACTGCTGAAAACAAACAAACAAACAACTCTATAAAACACTATTAGGAAAGAGACTAAAACTGTTTAGATTAAAACATGCTGTAGTTCACATCAGTGTGATGGGGATGATGGGAGCCTTAATGAAAAGTTATTCAAAACCAGACAAAAGTTACATTTTAAGTCAGTCGGAGTGGGTATTTTCACCTGTTGTTAAATAATGAACGGAATAGATGTCGGAAGTTACCATAACAACAGTATGCTGCGCAGGCGCAGTATGATCAGTGTCGGGCGGTCACTTCTTTACAGATTAACATAATCACAGTATATCACAATAAATGCATTATAAATAGAAGACTTAGATAATTAACTAGCGGCAAGTTGCGTAAAACGAAACTCGACAGATTACACCCAGAAATGTATCACTACAATCAGGTACAATAATCATAAACAGAGCAGTTTAAAAATTGTACAAAACAAACGACCCCACTGAAAGTCATTGCAACTTGTTCGCGATTGTAAATGTGTCTCTACTGCTGAAAGGCAGAAGACAAAGACAAATTAAACATTAGTGCTGTAATAATTTATGTACAGGCTAAGTTTCGTCTTTTCTCGTAACAGGAGAAAGGGCAACGCATTGGCGAACTGGATCCGTGAGGGAAATATCATCTAAGATTTGCCACTCTATATGTTAGTAGATATTGAGTTTTTTCCAGGAACTTTCTAAGGAATTTGAAACATCCTGCGGGTACCATCTATCACAACACTTCTAAAGCCGCGACGGTGCGGGAATATGCCATTACACCTGGTATAAGCTTAACGCCATAATAGATTTAAAACTAGACTAGAAAAGTGGTGTCTGAGGCGATTGTCTTAAAACAGCGGCATCCACATTATCCATCCTTTACTCGTTAACAGGCTTTACAACACTTTTGCACTAGATGGCGCATTCGCCTACAACATAAAGCGCATTTGACGTGAAGGCAAGCAGGAAAGCATAGACGATTAGAAACATCTCTTTCTCTTTCTGACACATAAACAAACGCTTACACAGAGAGAACGCAGATTAATAAGAATGAATAGGCCTGTTTTCTATGAGGCAGCCTACGTCATCTATTTGTTTTCTTCTAAAACAAATTTGCGTGTACATATTTTATATATTATAAACACATTGTAATAATAAACACCATTATAAACAACAATACGCATTACTACACAATCAATTACGATTGTGAGAAAATAAACTGGTGGTATAATTTAGCTGAAGCAGTTTTGCCCGGTTAGCAACCAAAAGCGGCCCAGAGCTATAATTTATTTGTTAGTTTTTAATTTGAAAAGTTTATCTTCGCTCTGGGAGTTTATCTGTTCCAGGAGAAGGCTAGACTCTACACGGTAAACCTAAACGACGATCTCAAGTTTCATGTTCTTCAAGTCTCATTGAATTCACGAAACGCATTTATTATCTGAACGTTCGCACACAAAACTGTATAAACAATCTGTCCTTGTGAGTAAATACACTATTATATGCCGTTTGGTAATACTTTTACGCCATTAACAAGTACAAATTACATATCAATAAAATATCAACGTCCTTCATGTCCAAATATCATCAAACTAACTACTAAACAACTGAATACATAAAAGCGGCATGGATAAACAGCTAATAGCCCTGGATAATGAACCAAAACAACTTTTTGCTTCCACTGACCCCTATCAGAAATTCAATCAACATAATAACGCCGTATCTTATTAATGAACGCGAGGATAGCGTTTCATGTTGCCGCTGCATGATCCAACACTTGATTACTTTCTTAACTCCCCTTCTCATTTTAGACGCAGTCCATACAAAACCTGCAGTTATCACTCTATTCCGCGCAACAACAAAAAAACCTACCTTTACTGTCCAGTCGTAAAGGAGACCATTCAGCAGGACAGTGTCATCTGGGATGTTTTGGGTAAGCCCTCCGCGTAACTATTTTGCGATATTCGCCAAGCAGCAGCTGCAAGTTGTCTCTTCAGCTTTTGAGCAAATAGATTAAATTATTGATGGTGGAAATTGCATGGTTGAGGTAATGGACTCCCATGACTGAGCGGATCCTTTGGAGTTGGGTTGAAGCTGTTGGATGGCATGGTGAGCGCTGGCGGTGTAGTGCGCATTGAGAGAGCTCTCCAGCTTGAAATGACGGCTTCATTCCTCTCGACTACAGTAACTAACTACTGCCGTGACGTTGCAACATGTGACTCCAGTGCGAGCGCGACCGAGCGCCAACCGAGTGAGACGCTTCCTAACGAATAACCGGAAAGTATGTTGTTATGGCGAGAGCCAAAGAGTAACATATGAGGGAAACCTTTTTAATTCCTGGATATTTCGAGTCTGAATGTGCTTTTTAATATTCGTCGCATCGCATCCTCTCATAAGTGCTCATTCAGCTGATTACCATTCAGTCAGTGTGGGCTTTTTGACATTTTTCCTAATCCTCGTCTTTAATAATGAAGGTATATATAAAATATGAATCATTTTCATTCATGTTTCATGTTTCAAATTGTAGCAAACACCTGAAATCTGTTTAGTTCCATGTCCAAAGCTTCTTCTGAACGCCAGGTAGGATGACAATTTATGGTTTAAGTTATTACACTTGCGGTTCTCAATTCAAAAGATAATTTATGGTTTTAGGTTATTGCATTTGCCATCTAAATCTCCATAGTTCAATCCAATTTAAATTCACTGGCCACCAAATGCTGCAACAGCTTCCTAACGGACAGCCGTTAGGTTAATACGAAACACCTTTTTGTGACAAGTCTATAGATCATCTGCTGAAATTGATATTTGCAATTGTGACTCCACAAAGGTAGCTTCAAAGTAAAGAGCTCACTCCTTGCCCCCACCACATCAAGGACCTATTATTCCCCGGCCTTCTCTGTATGTGATATTTTAAACTATTGTCAGCTCGAGACCCTCTGTCTGCCAAAGGAGCTTATGTGCCAGATGTTGGTTCATTGCTTTTAATGCTATTCATTGTTCTTCCAGTGTCAGTTATGTTCCTCCAAGAAAGGGAGCGGTTTGTTTGATATTTGTAAGGTGAATGGTCGAAGATGTTCAAACTAATAGGGCGATGATATAACTTTGCTCTTCGACTGCAGCTTTACCGCGGTATTTAACGTGACCTTCCAGGAGGAGTTTAGGAGAACTATTCCTTGTTCTTTCACCCCATGCTATACACCACATCATTAGCCCCATACTTTCACCAAGACTCTAAAGCTCCAAGTGCTTTTGGATCTCGTCCAATGCAAGATTTATATTGATGAGTTTGGTGTATAGCGATGATGATTATTCTCTGCATAAGGTAATGAGGTGGAGCGGTTTCAAACCTAGCTGTTCCCAGCATGGGAGTGGATGCTAACACCTGCCTCCTCTCACACATACACATACACACACCAACTCCCTCTCCCTTTATTTCTTTCCATCTCCATCTTTCTGTTTCTTTCTCTCCTTCTCATCTTTTTGCACTACTTAACTTTCACAAATATACTTTCACCTTCACTCGTTTTGACATACTCATGCTTACAGCCCCTTCCTCTCTCCTATAGGGACAAGCCAAGATGAATATAACTCATCCCATAGGTTCACAGGAGGAGAGGGCAAACCCTGGATGACAAAGAGTTGCATCAGCAATTACTGAGCGACATGACTCCAAGAGAGGTAAAATGCACACACAAACGCACACACACACTCATGTACACTCTCACACTGCGCATTAGGGCTGTTCCAGCTAGGTAATCCATAAATAAATCACTCTGCTTCTCATTAGGAGCACAAAAACAACATGGATCTCATTCAGAACTGCACATACAGCACAAAGTTGACACCAGCACCACAGACAGAACTAAGATAACCACAAAGTGGACATATGGACTAATGAGAATACAGCACTGTGGTTAGACCTTGACTTTCATTTGCTGGAAACTTTAGGGTCTGTGGAAATGATGACAAAACATACAGTATGGACACTGGAGATGAAACTTGACCGTCAGGATCGGCGTGTTCAATATGTTGAATGTTGAGAGAGTCGGAGCGGCGTCAGAAGCGATGGCCGTGTCTCTATCCAATAGGTCGGGTCGCTAATGACGTCACCTCAGCTTTCTCAAAAACTCGCCATCTGTTGTCTTGTGTTCTGTCTTGACCCATCGTAGCATATTCCATCCTGGAGCTGACAGGTCTTCCACACAATGGCAAAATAGGATTTTGAGGACACCTAATGAAGCATCTCTCTGAACGTGTTGGAGGAGATCTGTGTCCTGTACAAACCTGAAATGGTGAAATAGTTCCTGCTACTCCAGGGCAAGATGATAAAACTTTTAGAGTGTCAAAACTAGTTGTAAAAACAGAGGCTTCTTGAGTCACTGAGAGAGAAAAAAGAGCTTTGGGCCACTGCTAGAAAACTAGAGAATGAGAAAATGAGAAAACTAGACCAGCTCCTAGTGTGACAGGCCAATAAAGTCAGTTTACAACATTTGTCAAACACATCACAGTACTGTCACTGAGCACAGGGAACTGAACAATGTCATTTCTGAACAATGAAAACAAAAATAAACCACAAAATCTGTGTCAGCATGGCACATACACTCTTAGAAATAAAGGTTCTTTACCGGCATCTGTGGTTCCGTGAAGAACCTTTAACATCCATGGAACCCATTCATTTCACAAATGTTCTTCACACCAAAAAAAAAAAAAATGGTTCTCTTAAAGAACTATTTAATGAAAGGTGCTTTGAGGAACCCAAAAGCCCCTTTTGTAATCTTTATTTATAAGAGTGTAGCTGAGTCTTCACAAACGTTTCCCACACAAGCCAGCTGTAAACAAAAATATGAATGACGAAACATGTAAATCACGCAGAGTATACTTAAAAAAAAGGTCAATGATTTACTGTTGTTTAGTCTGTAGCGTGGAGTGTACGTTTGAGTATGTACACTCGCTCAAGTGGGTTCCATCTTTCCATTTTGTCATTGCATTGAAATGAGTGAGTCACTTTGTGGAACTTAAGTTTGCCCATTCCTGGGTGCCTGTCTGTGTTTCGCCGGCTTGCCTGTCTTTAGGGAAGGGAGTCTGGGCAGTGCTTAGTGTGACTCACATCACCGTCTCTCATCTGAGACCCACTCTGTATGCCGAAGAATTGCGCAGTGCTCATCTCTCCAATAGCAAGATGCAACAGGTCCCTGTTATCAATAAAGGGCCGGCGGTGGTCAACAGCGGCCAGCCGTGTAAGATAAACATCTGAAAGACTTGACTTATAGCAGCTACATTATGGGACTACACACTTAGATATCCACTTTAGCACATAGACACAATGAGCTATACAATCCACGTAACTGTAATCTATCCCTTGCAGCATACACCAGCTACACTGGTAATGTATCCGTGGGGTATAAGCCCTCTGCTGCACTTTATCCCTTTGTACACACATCCTCTGGTAATCTAGCCTTTTGCTTGCCCAACAAACCCTTATGTGTCAAGGGTGAGTATATTTACATAATTAGGTAGACAGTTCTTGTCATGCACTATTGTAGCCTGTCTTCTGTGGTTACTATGCATTGTTTGTATATTAGTTTCAAATATGGATTAATTAATACTGTAGACTGTAAACAAATAATGCACTTCAGATTTATAATAGCAGCACTAAAAATGATCTGAGTGATGACCGTAAGCTCAAAATTGCACTGATTCACTTATTCGCTTTTACAAACGAAGATGAGATATTCAGAACTCAAGTGTCCACGAAGAATGAAAACCACTGTTCTACAAAGCAGGCGGAGAGAAACGGCAGTCTAAATGACCTCTAAGAAATGTTAAACATCCAAATGTGGAAAAAAAGTTTGCTTTGTTCAACAACCTCGTGTTAGAAGTTAACGTTAAGCAAGTCTATCAAAGTCACACTCAAACACAAACACAGTCCAGATGCCATTCTTAACCAACATCCACAGAGGCAAATTGCAAACATGTTAGAGAAGTCCTGGATATACATACCCAAGCATTGACGTTGGCGAATAGTTAGAGGATTCCTTGGCGGAGCCTTAGTTGCCAGGCACCAGCACTAATGCTGCTCTGTAGCTATTCACATAGAGAGAGGCAAGTGCCACTCCATTTTATATCAGTGAGTAAAGCACACAGGTGGGTGGCAAACAAGTAGCAAAGCTCATCATGCAGACCCCGTCAAACTGTTCGAATTAGGATGCAGATATAAGCTGGAGGTTAATAATATGTATCCCATAGACACAAACACCCTTGTTTACACAAACATTAAATGCAAACACAATGGGGTCACAGCACCCTAAATAGCCAAATTCTTTTCAGAAGTCTTGCAGAAAATAAAAATACATATCCAGCGTCGTTTGCAAGCAGATTATGGAGGAATTACACCGTAAAGTGTGGATATCACACGACCTCTTGCAGAACGAGCGCTTTGCGCTAGAGCACCGCAAGTCACGCTCCTGCTTGAGCGCGCCCCCAATTCCTCAAACCTCTTGTGGTTTTCTTGCGCAGAATATCCCGCGATCGAAGGTGCTAATTGAATAAATGTATTTAGACTTGTCCAAACAGCATCATAAACACAGAATAATTAAACTAAAAGCGTCGGAAGTATCATTCAAATAATTTTGGCACCACGCAGGAAATTAGCCTACTAAATTATGCAATTTGTTAAAATTGTGATTAATCTTAATACGATTATGATGATTGGTATTTTTATGGTTATTGCTGGTGTTGTTCGCACAATTGTGAGACTATTGCTGTTCGCAAAATAGAATCTTTTAAGGGGGGTAGCTGAAAAAAAACGGACCTTTTCCTTTTTCGCAATTGTGACGAGCACAGGCTTTTATTTCCCAGAGGAACTCTGCATATTCAGTAGGCCTATAATAAATTCCTCCCGCGAGTGAAGCAGGGCGCAATAAGTCGGTACATCTCTATAAAAGTTAATTAAGAAAGCCGCTTTCCGTCAACAAAACAATTTTCATATTTAGTTCATAAATAAATGTCCCCTTATCATCGGCGGCGGTCAGTCAAACGAGGATGAAGGAAACGCGGATTAAACTGTAAAAATCTAATGCCACAATAGCATTATGTGATGTCTGAATTGAAACCTACCAAGCTCAGATTTGTTATTGACGCCCACCCTTAACTCTGCAGCGATCAGAGAGCGGAGGGGAGGGGGGGCGGAGAGGGAGATTCTCAGCTAGATAACACAACCCCATTTATGGACTGATCCGATGACGTACATTGCAGAAAGTTCTATAAAAAACCTTCCGTACATACAAAGTGTGTCGTGCCATCCCCCAGCACCCCCCACCCTCCCCGCATCCGCCTCCAGCCCCCCTCCCCCCGCATGCCCACACCCACACCACCAACCCACATCTCTATCCCTCTCTGTCTTATGAACTAAAATTATATTATATATACGTTTATGTTTCTAAATAAAAAATGTGCATTCAGTAAATGAAAACATGACTCTGAGGCGTTAGAGGTGTAATCAAATCACAAACAAATAATCGTTTAATAATAACAACAACAACAGCAACATTTCACTCTAAACAAGGCTAAAAAATATATTTCGCATATCGATGCATAGGTATTTCGGCATTCGCCACTGGATTTTTTTGCAAGCAAAAACAAGCATTATTTCGTTGAAAAACACAGAGCTGAAATTATGCATGAAATTTTTGCTCGTAAAAAAAACGGCGCTCGTGACCGTTTCGTTGCATGTCAACAATAATGTTCCCAATATTTGCCCGATAATAACAAGAGCGTTACGACAGGATTGCAATGACAAAACGGCGTTAATAAAATCTAGTTATAATAGCAGCTGCTATGATTTTCGGACCAGTCCGAAAAACATATGCTGCTTGTCCCACTTGATTTATGTCACTTTCAAGTCAGCTGTTTTTGTAACAACAGAGAATTTCTCGACAACACGTTTCGTACGATTATGACAAGGAAAAAATGTTTAATAGAGAAATTACCGATTTAGCAGTGCTGAAAGAAGCTAACGCTGCCGGACAAAGAGAAACAGTCATAAGGATCATTTAAAAGCAGCTAAATGACACACTGAATGTCTTCCGCCTGATAGACTCTTGATTAACGCAGTGCTGAGGCGCCCGTGGGCTTTCATATCTGTCTGTTTGTCATTCAATCGCTTCACCCTTTAATCAAATTCTTGGATACAAAGAAAAAAAAGAGAGCGACCGTAGCCAATATCCTCCGCTCATCCCTCTCAGAAACTGAGACGAATTCCTAAACTTAGTCGGCATAAAAGTCAGAAAATCATCAGCGAAAGGCTCCTTTAAAACGCTGACTGTCCTAATTTCGCCTCAGTCTTGCACAGCTTTTCTTCAGCTTTCTCCACAATACGCGTGACACCCTCTCAGCCATTTCCTTATCAGGCAATCTTATCGGTGGCTCCATCTAACCCAGTCTGAACAAAATCTGACCACGCCTATCCAAATTCTTATTCACTTTAACTGGAAATGTATATATATGAACGCACAAACACACGCACACACAATGTTTTGACCATCGGGCTATTTTTGGCGAGGCAATTCAAAATACTTTAACATGATATGTTATCTGTGGCGAAAGCTTTTAGCTCTAAGTGGTTCCCAACTGTTCGGCGTGTGCACAGACAGACCTGTGCGCTGGGGAGCGAGATGAGCAGGTGATGCTGGAGGAGAGGAGTGGAAATCTCGGGATGAATGAAACGGAGAAGCGGTCCGTAGTAAAAACACTAGCAATATGTCCACGATGACGAAGTGCGGAGATGCTACAGACGCGATTACATTGATAGGGCTGGTTGCACCACTTTAGGATCGATTCAACGAATAAATTATCCCTCCATGCTAACGAAAACAACATTTAGCTGATAAGAAAGGTTGATGAGAATGACAGCTACAGATAGATACAGATAGACAGACAGACAGACAGACAGACAGATAGATAGATAGATAGGTAGATCAGGATCTTTTCGTTTTCAGCAAGACAATAAGTAGGAGGCAGCTCGTGCTGAGTCGTGTATTTTATTAAAGACATGCCCCATTATTCAACAAGCAAAGAAAAGCGTGTGCTAGACAATTGCGCATTTAAGACAACAAGAATTCCGCAAGCATTTGATTAGGATGAGGACGGAAAGTCAGCTGTTTACACACTTACATGCACTATTTACTTATTTTTTGTGTTGCGCTATAAATAACAACACATGTAAAACAACCGCTAAATGTGAACGTCTCTATAGGGGTGAACTGTGGGATATAGAAATTAATACATCATCCCTTTTCAGTGAATTCGTGACAGAACCGTGGTTGTTAATTGAGACAACTTTATCACCGTTTGGTTTTCTGCTCTAGTCACAGTGTAAAACCATACGAGTAAAGTAGAGGGAAAATGTAAAACGATAACGTAAGTTTAACATTTCCCTCATGACTCAGTGGCTTGTCTCTACCATCACTAGCCAAAGCGATTCTTCACAGCGCAAGATTTTCTCCATCCGTAACCACTAATCAAAGTTAAAATGCGTAAAGAGGTGGCATTTCTCTCTATGTAGAAGTAAAACATCTGCCCAAGGAGGGCTGCGAGTAAAGTGGAGAATAAAACAAAGAGGTCTTACCTTTTTAAGAGCTGACAACCACTATCAGTGGTTAGATCTCCAAGACCAACACTTGCATTTCCCAAAGTTAACGCTGTGCACCAAGTGGAGCTTGCAAAGTACGCGTACACTACAGCAGCTCTACGATTTCAACTTTCACATGCTCTAAGTGGCGACAAAACTCCAAGCGCAAAGTAAGCAGCCCCGCTATCGACTGGTTCTTTTCCTCGCGTTTGTTTCTTTGCTTTGTTTTTTCACCGGGCTCCCTCCGAAAGCGAAAAAAGAAGGAAAAAGTCAAACAATTCCCTAGCTTTGGCAAAAGAACTGCAAAACACAAAAGGCGATGTCCACTCACTCCGTGTTAGTCCGCAGCGTTCAACGACTCCCGGTGCCTCTGTCCAAAGTGCTGAAATCATAGCACAGCTAAGGTTACTTAGAGGCAAAAATCTATACTTTCGTTAAGTGCCACTTGATATTGCTTTACTCTATTGCTTCCCCACGCCTTGTCACGTGAATATATCCTTGGCAAGCCCGTCCTGTTAATATTTGATCACATGTTGGCCGGTCGTTTTCTTAACAAAAGAATCACTTATCTGAAAAGTCGCTCATAACCCTCTAAAGAGGAGTCCCCCCAAAAGGCTTGAAACCCATGTCCCCAAATCACACAGTAATAGCGCCTTGGTGCTCTGCTTTTGTCCTGCAGGGCAGATGGACATATCTACACATGTTGCTTTTTCACTTACGCTTGTAAAAAAAAAAAAAAAAAAAAGATATTCAGTTTAAAGGCTAAAAGCCCAACAGGCATCAAAGCGCAGATTGGCACACAGCGCAACAAAGGCAAAAAAAACCCAATTAGAATGTATATTCTCTACGGCTGTGTATGTGCCTGCGTTAGGTTTGCTCAGATAATTTTTTTTCTTCCTCTAGCCCTACGAATCACAGAAAACAGCAGCATTACAAAGTTTTTCATTCATGTTAGCAAACCTGAACCCTCGTGTAAGTAGCCTTCAGCGTTAGGGTCCATAAGCCCGAGAGCACTCGTATGTGTCGTACATCAAAATCTGTTCTTTTGATAGCAACCCTACAGTGTAAACACAAGCCATGCCTTTTGGTGTAATTATTCCTTTAAGTGTAGTATTTCCATGCTACTTACCATGTTCCCCTATGCTGTCCTGGAGATAGAAGTGTCTTAATATCCACACACTCCAACAGATGCTGGTAGGTAATGTGTCTTGTTTGAAGTCATCATATGAGAACTTCTGCCGTGCTCAGAAGATCGCCCACCACTTGGGTGACTTATGAATCTAATAACCCTTTGCAATATCCGCGTGCTTAAACTCTCTAACACCTTGGTGACTGTGCCGACAGGACAAATAGCAACCAGTCGCGATTTACCCAAAACCCCTATACAGATTTACGCAGTGCCCTCGCTCAGAGAAAAGCCGTTAGTGCTCTTACGTGATTGAAAGAAGCGAAGGCGGTCAAGTTTAGGTAGCAACTACAACCCCGAGACGCTGAGTGAAAATGAATGACCATGAGAAAAGTTGCGCATCCAAGACGGCAATGTGCACTTTTTTTTCGCGTGTCTGTGCGTGCATTGCGCGTGATATGTCAACATTACGCGAAGCCGGTACAGTTCAAGACATTTTTCAATCTGCCCGTGTTCCCAGCTGAGGGATAAGTCAGGTAAGATCACATTTCACAATATTATTTTCTGCCAAGTAGGACTAAGTTCTCGGGAGACTTGTTGCTGCTGCTACAAAGCTGTGCTACTGAAAGCCAAACAGAGGAAAAACATGGGTTTAAGTACCATACTTACATCTGTGCAATACACTTTTGAGCTTCGTTATGTGTGTACTATAGGAAAAGACAAAAAGCTGAATCCTCGTCAGTCTTGAGGCACGCTGTCAACTTAAAGAAATGACAACGTTATTTTCCCCCGTACGCCTTTATCTTGACATAAAGAATGAAATGGAAGTCACGAAATCCAAGTACGACCGTTGTCTGTTATCAGTAAAATTCCATCAGAGCGCGAACACTCAGACATCTAATTGTTATGCAGTGACGAGGCGCTATGCTTGGATGTGTCCTACAAATGTGCTGGAAAGTAACATGAGTAATAGGTGGTATTTACCCGCATATGAGCCAAGATTCGTTCGAGCCGGAGAGTTGTAAAAGACATGAAACGCTATTGTATTTATAACTCAGAGCAACAGTAAACAGTATGCTTAGGCAACACGGACACGCACAGTCAACGAGCTGGGAGCAAAGAAAGGGAGAACAAGTTCAAAAGATCAGTGGACAGACCCATTTTCTCACTGAAACTTCTTTTCTGCTCAGCGTTAACAAACTTTGTTTTCATCTAAACTCAGAAGTCCAAGTTGCTGTTTTGATTCAACAAGTTCATTCATTCATCCATTCATCCACATGGGGCCCTGGATTACTGCCAGTATCAATCAGAATCTGACTGATTTGCTTGTTAGTCAGCAGTGGGATATAACAACATATACCTGACAGTTGATCCCCTCATACAGGACATAAAGCAAATGCAAACAGGCTGTCTCTGTGTTTGTCTGTTGTCCTTTACTTTGAGAAAAAGCTGATTACACGCAACTGCATCTCTCATCCCTGCCGGTCTGCTTAAGATATAATACAATTTAAGACAGCTGTTCTTCAGACCGGGTTCTTAAGGTTTTTCAACTTATTCTCCATGTCTGATTCCCTTACAGTACTTGTCTGGCCACGATGCATACCTTATGCAAATCGAATCCGTCTTTCTTTTAAAGGTTTATTTACTGACTTTTTATTTTTTGAACACTTGTCTGTTACTGAGCTTCCTGCCTCACATTCATCCCTGCGTGACTCGTTTTGCTCTTGCAGGTCTTGGTGCACTGCAGACTAACACGTACTAGTTCTTCATGATCAGATGAGGATCAACAATGCGCTGTCAGGACACATTAATGAGTATGGATATTACCAAAGAAACATTTGAAAGAACGAACGGTCGAAGGTTGAAAACGCTGTCGCGGGTGAGTATACTGTAGTTTGTGGAGTATATTTAAAACGAAGACCGTCGAGATGGATGGAGAGCTATGTTGCTTAGGGACAAGGCCCTTGAAGTGGCTAAACAGAATAAAATGCAGCCTCATTGTACAAAAAGTGTAGCTCACGTGGAGGGGTCAGGGCCAGGGACACCACAGTGATGCTCTTCTGAATGTCTAAACGCAGCATCCAGAACCTCCCTCAGATAACCTGTCATCGCTTCCTCTCCTTTCTCAAAACTGCATCACTTCATCACTCCAGTCTTCCTTTCCTCTCCTCCGTTCTTTCCACGCTCCCACAGTTTTCACAGGCTCCCTGGATGACTCACATGCGGCCCTCTGCACCACCTCTGCCCTCCCCCGTAACTCCTAAACAGAGATACCCAGAACCTCAAACTACAGGTCAGTCAGACCACCAGCGTCTTCTCCTACCTAAGACTACACCCACCGTTCGGGCTCTCATCCGACGCCTTTTAATTTTGGCTCGGTAGTTTATTTAAGAACCTAAACCACTGCTATTTATTTTCCTGTTCTACACACACACCATCTTAGGTCCTGTTGGGATCAGGTTGTATTTAGGAGTCCAAACTGAGAGCTTTATTTCAACACAAGACGCATTATATTCAATATAATACATAATAATTTTAAGTAGACATTTTAGGCCAGAAGACAAGAGTGGTTGGACTGCTTAGACGCATTAGCATTGTAAAATATTCACAAATATTAACGTGGCATGTGAGATCTCAGCTGTTTGTTACGGCTCATTTAAGGGAATCCCCTGAAGTGAGAAATGCCGTACATCTTTGTAGAAACCACAAAAAAAGGCTAAATTTCTCTGGCTAGTTTTATTTGAATGCAATGTTGTCTTAATGCGGGTCACCTGAGCTCGCCTGTTTGTCATGCCTAATTACATTTGGGCTTCGCTCAGTCTCCAAAATCATTATGAGAACTGAAGTGTATGGCAGCCGAAAGAATTGCACCGTCAGCATTTTCGAGCCCCCTTCTTCACTCCATTTACCAACCACTATTAAGAGTGGATGGGTCCGTTGGGAATGCCGTATCATTTCTCTGTTTCAATTTGTGTTCCATAAATATCAGTAATGGGGCTTGCACGTCACAACTTACACAGTACCTGGCAGCAAAAATAACCCTCGGCAGTGGGTGTGGGCACGTGTCGGTGGAAGGATGCGTCCAGTCCTCTGTAGGACTGAAGGGACATCTATAGTTTTTTCACATAATTTCTCTCTCATCCTCACTCTCTCACAGCTCCATTCTGGTGCTACGCTCTACCGTTTCAGCTATGTATTCTACTCGGACACAGACAACCATTAGAATGCGTAACATTCATATTCAGTGTTCATAAATATACATTGGTCCCATAAACAGGGGAAAAGGATGGACGCAACAAGATGGGTTTATTTTCAGACTAGTAGGGGTATATGGAAAAACGTGGGTAGAATTTCAAAACATCATATGTGAGCTTAGGTGCAGTAAACTGTGCCCTTCCCATTAAAAAATACATATTATTATTTACTTTTTAAAAGACCTTATTATTAATTTGCCACCCCACCTAACCTTTTTTTCAAATCACTTATATTACTGCTATATTTTTTTTTTTGTATTTACCTGTCGCCTTTTTACCTTTTTTTTATTATTTTTTTTTGGATTATCTGTTTTCACTTTAATTTTAAAGTTTTAGTAATTTTACTGTTTTTGTTATTTTTATTATTATTTTAAATATAGTTTTTAGTCGTTGTTATTTCAGTGTTAGTTTTAGTTATTTTTGTACCATTTTAGTATCAAGTTAAATTAAATGAAAACGAGAACTGTTGTCTTGGAAACTAGCTGAAATCAAAGAAGTTTTTGTATTTTATTTCAGTTTATTTCCTTTATTTAAAAAACGTGGGTAGAATTTCTAAACATCATATGTGAGCTTACATTTTAATGCAAAGGTGCAGTAAACTGTGCCCTTCCCATTAAAAAAAAAAAAAAAAAAAAAAAAAAAAAAAATATATA
>JAHKKF010488184.1:0-13711 GCA_019740295.1 Labeo calbasu | reverse complement strand
TAATTTGATCAAGACATATGTTGATGATAAAGACATAATGTTACAGAAGATTTCTATTTCAGATAATACTGTTCTTCTGAACTTTCTATTCATTAAAGAAACCTGAAAAATTTCTACTTGGCTGTTTTCAACATAATAATAATAATAATAATAATAATAATAATAATAATAATAATAATAATAATAAAAAATGCAAATCAGCATATTAGAATGATTTCTGAAGGATCATGTGACACTGAAGACACTAAATCAAGTAATGATGCTGAAAATTCAGCTGCACATCACAGGAATAAATTACATATTAAAATATTATATATATATATATATATATATATATATATATANAATAAAAAGCAGTTATTTTAAATAGTAAAAAATATTTCACAATTTTAGAGTTTTTGCTGTACTTTAAATCAAACTAGATAAAAAGGTTTGTCAAGACAAACTTTAAGTTGGCTTGAGAAATTCAAACCAGAAAGTTTTTAAAAAGTTTGTAAAGTTTAATAAGTTTTAAGTGTAATGGCTTTCAGTCTGAAATAGTTTGAAGTTTAAAGTAGTTTTAATAGGTTTGAATGTTTTGAAGGCAAAACAGTCTGTCAGAGATAGATAGATAGAGTCCGATGATAGAAAAAAACATGTTGCTAGCATGTTTCTAGCATGATTAGCATGACGTTACATGTTATTAGCATGATTAACAAGTTACTACCATGTTGGTAGCATGATTCTAGCATGATTAGCATATCGATAACATGTTACTAACCTGATTAGCAAGTTACTAGCATGTTGCTAACATGGTAAGCATGTTGATAACATGTTTTTAACATGGTTAGCATAATGCTAGCATGTTTCTAGCATGATTAGCAAGTTACTAGCATGTTGCTAGCATGTTTTTAGCATGATTAGCAAGTTGCTTTCTCAAGCCAACTTAATAAATGCAGGCTTGGTGGGCAGAAGTGACTTCTTTAAAAACATTAAAAATCTTACTGTTCAGAAGCATTTGACTGGTGGAGTCGATCACATGACGAGAGGAGAGACGTACCTTATATCCCTGCAGTCGCCCGCGCACGGATTCGAGCGGAACGGGGCTCCAGTGCACCTCGGCCAGCGTGCTGTTCTGCACCAGGACCTGCACGTTACCCGGAGCTGCCGACGGAACTGCACAGGTGCATTGTGGGATTAGTTGTGTAACTAGCACGTAAAGGCGTGTGAAGTGCTGAAAGCGTCACTCACAGTCCTCTCCGGAGTATCCGATCACAGGGCTGGGTTGGGGTCCGGGACCGTATTCGTTCAGCGCCTGAACCATCACCTCGTACGGCACAAACGTGTGCGTCCCCGACACCACGAACTTAGAGACGTTAGCCACGTTCACCGACGCCCACTCCTTCTCCGTGTCCTGCTGACGCCACATGACCTTATACTTCAGATTGGGACCGTTGGCCTGTAGAGGCGTCAGCGGCTGCACAACACAAACACAAACACAGAACGGCTTACACGTCATTCACACGTCAACTTCATCAGATACACACAGGAAATGGTTTAATGTGAAGAAATGACGTACTTCTGTAATTAATAGTAAGAATACGAATAAAATAATTAAAACATGTTTTTTTCAAGAATGTTCTAATTTGATTACCACTGTTTTTGATAATACATTTATATTAATTCATAAATACAGAAAAAAAAAAAAACAGACAACACAATTCATGAAAAAAAAAACCACATAAATAAATAAAAAGAAAATTGTAAGACCCTATTTTTATATTTTAATTGTTAATGTTTTATGAATTAAACTGCCAAGACATGCATTTTGATTATTAAAAATGTATTAAACTATTACAATGTAAAAATTATAACAGGACATATGAAATTTTGGATTTCTTTTAAAGGTTTTAAGGAAAAAAATATAATTTGGTTAAAAAAAAAAAAAAGTTTTCATAGGGCACTAATTTTTTAAACTATTGATCAAGTGCTATTAATACACTATTAATAAAGTTAAATCATAACTTTAATTAATTGTACATGCTTTAAATGTATTAATTTTCAATCCAGAAAAATGAAAACTGTAAAATGTACATTCAGAAAAATTTAAATGGAAAAAAAAATGGATTTAAGGTAAATACGCATCATATGAGATGTGTTTTAACAATCAGCGTCTCACCTTCCACGTGATGACCAGATTATTGTGTTCAGTGCCGTGACCTTTGACCTCACTGGGGTTCTCGTCCGGAGCTGCGGGCATTAGAGACGCGTTAGAGAGGAGCGGATGCGTGCGAACACTCGTGCGAGCGTGAACGTGCGTGTGCCGTACCTGCGGGGCTGGTCCTATACTGGTGCGAGGCCGCGCTGGGACGGCTGAAGCCCACATCGTTGAGCGCCAGCACTCTGAAGCTGTAGTGCACGTACGGAGAGAGCTTCAGGTGAGCCGTGGTTTTGGTTCCAGGAACCTCGGTCAGATTGTGCCACACGCCGCTCTGGTGGAGAGCGTCCTCATACTGGATCAGGAACTCTGCAGCAAGAACGCAAGGTCATTCAGAAAACACACTTCACACCCAACAGCAATTCAAAGAGCTGTAAAAACATGAACACAGGGGTGTGTGTGTGTGTGTGTGTGTGTGTGTCGTACTCTTGATAGGGCTGTTGTGTTCGTCTCCAGGTGTCCAGGTGAGCTGAACGCTTCTCGCTCCCGGATCCGTCAGCTCCAGATCGGTCGGTGCTCCCGGTTGCTCTGTAAAGTCAAACAGCACTAATAAATAATAGTACAATAATACGTCTTATTTCTATAGTGCCTTCGAGAACCCAAGACACTTTACATAATACAAATAATCAGTTTGGGGAATGTTACTTTTAAAAGTAATGCATTACAACACTGCGTTACTCCCTAAAAAATAACTAATAATGTTACTTAGTTACATTTTATGGAAAATAATGCATTACAATATTGCGTTACTCCCTAAAAAGTAACTAATTGCGTTACTTAGTTACATTTTATGGAAAGCAATGCATTACAATATTGTGATTTCGTAACTTAGTTACTTTTCATGGAAAGTAACGCATTACAATATTGCATTACTCCCTAAAGTAACTAACTAATTATGCTACTTAGTTCATTTCCATGGAAAGTAATGCATTACAATATTGTGTTACTCCCTAAAAAATAACTAATAATGTTACTTAGTTACATTTTATGGAAAGTAATGCATTACAACACTGCGTTACTCCCTAAGAAAGTAACTAATTGTGTTACTTAGTTCATTTTTTAATGGAAAGTAATGCATTACAATATTGCGTTACTCCCTAAAGAAGTAATTACGTTACTTTGATCATCAAAGGTCAGCAGCGAAGACATTGGTTAATAAAATGGGATTAAATACATAAAGGATATTTGTGTTATTTAACATGTCTAATTATTGCAGGTTTGCGTCATATTCTGAGTTTGCATTTCACCGTTTTAATTAATTTTGATGAAGACTGAATCTGTTTTTATGTGAGTGAGATGAGCAAATGCATGTTGACATTTAGTCTAGATCTTCAGAAATGTGATGTTCACACAGCGCACACAATGCCAATGTACTTCCGATTTCTCTCAACATGGGGACAGGAAAGCTGTCAGTCAATAAAAGGAAAACAAAGTACCTGGTGTTACTTATTTAAAAAAGTAACTCAGATATTTTCTTGTAAATTAAAAAGTAATGTGTTACTTTACTAGATACTTGGAAAAAGTAAACTGATTGCGCAACTTGCATTACTTGTAGTGCATTACCCCCAACACTGCAAATAATACAGATATACAATCAAGAACATAACACATAACATACAAGACAATCACCAAAATAAAAAAGGATCTGACAATGAAAACAAACAATCAGTTAACAAAATATATTGTGAGTAGGTGAGGTCTGGAGTGAGAGGACAGCCGATGTTTTGGCACCTTATTCCAAAGTTTAGGAGCTGAAATGAGGAATGGTCTACACCCAACTTGGGTATTTCTAGCAAATTCTCAGAACTGGATCTAAGAGTGTGGGCAGGAACATAATGGTGTATTAATTCTGTAAGATACGAAAGTGCTAAACTATGGTAGGCCTTAAAAACTAGGACAAGTATTTTGAACTGAATGTGACAGACAAACTGCATGAGCAGTGGAGTTTTGAACTAGTTTAGTAGGTTGGCCACAAAACAAAAAGTTATAATAGTCTAGATGTGAGGTTATGAAAGCATGTGTCTTTGTGATTTTGCAGAGCTCATACACAAACAATGTTGTGAGGGTAGAGAAAACAAAATGTAATTAAAGCTGCAAGCAGCAATGAAAGGGCCCTCGCACCCGGGATCACCGCCACCCGGTGACTTTAGGAAAACAGTGAACTGTGCGCAAAATGCATTTAAAGTGATAAAAATTGGAGGAAAATATGGCAAAAGTCATTAACGTGCCAAACTTCTTGCTGCCAGCTGGTGGTGCTATGCCTATAACTGGATATTGGCATATAGATGTGTTCAGGACTCTTATCAAACATGAAGTTTGGTGCAGATTGGACAATGCACGTTTAAGTTAGTGTAAAACAAGTCATTTCCTGTTGACAGCAGTTGGCACAATGATTATAACTGAATATTGGCCTTCAGATGTGTTTAGGACTCTTATCGAACATGTGAAGTTTGGGGCAGATCAGACATTGTATGGCTGAGTTACAACAACTTCCAGTTTCATGGTAAAACATCGAAATTTGACAGGCCGCCACGGACACGCCCTCCAACGAAAACTCTAGATCTTCACGATTTAACATCGCAAAGGGCTTTAGATTAGACTGACCAAATTTGGTGTTGATCTGAATAAATCTCTAGGAGGAGTTTGTTAAAATACAATGCATGAAAATGGCAAAAATCACACAAAATATGCAGAGATAATTCAAAATACACTTCCTGTTGGGTTTCGTACTTCAAGAGGCTTTTTTGTGGGTATTGGTGTGTTACATGTGTGCACCAATTTTCACACATGTACGTGAAACGTAGTGGGAGGGGCACTTCATTGAAAGTGAATAGGTGGCGCTATTGAGCCATTTTGCCACACCCACTTCTGAAACCCATATCAGACGTAAATTTTGCAAAGTTTTTGAGCATGTTTAGACCCTAAAAAATGTGATTCATTTTGGAAAAGAAGAAGAACAAGCAGAATAATAATAATAAAGAACAATTCCAATAGGATTCTCACACCTCGGTGCTCAAGCCCTAACAAGCCGGCTGATATGAAGTTCAAAACATAATTTAGAATCAATTATAACCCCAGGGTGAAGAATTTAATGTAACTCGATCAATATGAATGGATGGTAATTAATATTATGAATGGCAGGACTTTGTGTTTTGTCAGCGTTCAGTTTTAAGTTGTTTTCAGTATTCATCCCTTGACAGGAAGTGACTGAAAGGGGAGGAAAAACAGAATCAGGCTAGACAGTAAGATAGATTTGTGCATCATCAGCATGACTGTGGACGTTCAGACCATGAGGCTGAGAGATTTGACCAAAAAGAAGCATGTAGATTAGAAACTGAAGCGGCCCGAGAACCGAACCTTGAGGTACACCACGGTAAAAGAGATCTGCCGATAGCAGATAATCGAGATAAAATACTGAATGGCAAACAGTATCAACAGCTGCACTCAGATCAGATGAGCAGAAGGATGAGGGCAGCAGGGTCAGAGGTCAATCACTGCTCTGAAAAGAGCAGTTCCTGTACTGTGGAGAGGGCGAAAACCAGGGGGTCATGCAGACTGTGTTTGTCAAAATGAGACAAATGTGTCTTTTTTTCAAATACTTTAGACAGAAAGGGGAGGATGTTTACAGAATTTGATATATAACAATCAGCTATTCAACCTCAGGTGCATTAGTGAGTACATTTGTTAATTTAATCTAGAAAAAAAAAGTCTGAAAATGTTTCTGTGGAGATGATGGTTGATCTCAGAGAACAGAGTCCTGGATTCACACTTTGCACGTTAATGACAGCATGCTTTTGTCAACACAAACACGAATCAACTCATCGACTCGTGATCACGTGATCAGACGAGCACATGCCTCGCGATGACGTCATCAGCCGCACCAATCACAGCGCATTCACACGACGAGTCATGCAAACTCCACAGACGCCTTCGTGTGAAATCAACAGAACGATACCAAAACCAGATCAGACGACAGATCAATGCGATCACACGACAGCATGCGCCATCCACCTCACCACACACACAAGCCCAGGGCATTATGGGATATGACGTGCTGCGTGTTTACCGTAGATCACCGCGGGAGTGGGCGGGGCCTCTGAGTGGGAGGGGTTAGAGGAGTGAGGAAGACGTGTTAATTTACAGACAATTACACACTTACAGCTAAATAATTCTGAAATGCAGTTTTCTGTTGATTTTTATTTGCTTGCAGTCAGTTACTTTCATTTTTAGTCATATATTTTTACATTTTTTAGTTATTGATTTCAGTCAGCTGTTTATTTATCATTTAAATCACTGTTTTAAAAACATGTTCAATCAATTTTTATTTGGACAGTTTAATGTTTTTAATTGGATTTTTTTTTAATCACCTGTTATTTATTTATTTAAATCAGTATTAATTTATTTAAATAATTTCTTATTTTAATCAGTTGATATTTATTTATTAATGCTTTTTACAAATATTTATTTATTCAAATAAAGTTTTATTTATTTATTAAAAAAATGTATTATTTATATTGCATTTTTATTTATCTCCTTGTTTTGTATTGTTCTCTATTTTTAAGTACGTTTTCTTGTAATCAACTGATATTTTATTTATTAATTAATGTATTTTACAAGTATTTATTTATTTATTTATTTATCTTACTTTTTACATTTATTTTAATTTATAATATGTTTTTGTCTATCTTTTTTTTAATCAACTGTTATTTATTTATTAGTTTATCTAAAAAAAGTTTTTATTATTTAATTATTATTAATTATTTTATTAATTATTTAAATTAATTTAGATTTACTTTACTAATTTATTAATGCAGTTTACAAATATTTATTTATTTAAATCAATTTTGATTTATTTATTAAAATAATTTTAATATTTATTTGACTTTTTTTTATTTATCTCTATTATGTTTTTCTCTGTTTTTGTTTGTTCTTTTCTTATTTTAATCAACTGTTATTTATTTTTTAGTTTATCTAAAATGTACTGTATAAATTAATTTAGATTTACTTAAATCATTGTTTATCTATTTATTTATTTAAATTAATTTTTATTTATCAATTTAGTTAGCTTAATCAAATGATATTTATTTATTAATGCAGTTTACAAATATTTATTTATTTCAGTAAATTTTGATTTATTTAAATCATTTTATTATTTATTTTTGTAATAATTATATATATATATATATATATATATATATATATAATTTATGTTTTTCTCTATTTTAGTTTTTTCTTTTCTTATTTTAATCAACTGTTATTTATTAAGTAGTTAATCTAAAACATGTTTTATTAATTTATTATATTATTTATTAATTTAATACATTTAATAAATATAATATTATTATTTATTAATTTTTTTTTACACAAATTAAATACATATATTTGTAAACATTTCTTAAATATATACATGAATGTGTTTGTATTTATATATACACAATAATCACACAAACACACACACACAATGTTTTTCAATTTTTTTTAAGCGTTTGACAGCCCTAATTTGTTTATTTAAATCAATTATTATTTATGAATTTATTTAGCTTAATCTTATTTTTATTATTATTATTACTAGTGTTATGATGATGTTAGTTGTGTATCTGAGGGACTGTAGTCAGTTTTTCAGGACACAAACAGCAGGAAACCTTGGACACTCACCGACCACCGTGAGCTGAGCGCTGGCCGAGTCCCGGTCCAGCGTGGTGTTCATGACACACGTGTACGTCCCCGCGTCGCTCTCCGTCACGTCTGTGATGGTCAGACTGTCCGAATCCACTCTAAACCTGTTATCAGACACAAAACCCTCAGACCGGCTCCTCACGGTTCAGTCCAGATCAACATCTGCTCAAACTCTCTCTCACATAAAAGTGTTTGTGTGATTGTCAAACCTGTCGTCATCGGGCAGTTCTCCGTCGTCCTTCAGCCACGTCACGGTGGGCACGAGAGACGGGTCGTGCTTCGCTTTACACTCGAACACCACGTCCCGGTTCCTCTGGACCACGCGGTACTCCGGCGGCCTCAGGATCCTCGTGGGCTCTGAAAGGACGAGAAAACCTCCGTAAAGCTCACCGCTTCCTCCATGCATTCTCATCGAGCCAAACCAGTCATAACGTTGCGTTTGTGCGGTTTGTCGTGCGTTTCTGTCTCTCGTCAGGTCTGATGATCCACCGACGGATCGTTTCCTAATGCTCTTAATACAGCACACTTCCTGTGGTGCTCTTCTGAGACGCTTAAGTGCCGTTTGAAAAGTGAAAAACATGCAAGCTCAGGCCTGGAGCCTCTAAACACGAGGCACGATGGGATACCGGAGCCATTAAGACCAATATCCACGTCTGTTCATTTTAAAAGCGCAGCATGAACACGCACTGAAACACTCACTACTCAAAATACTTCCTCTGCTTAGACAGAATTAGTTGGACCAGAGGTTTTTAATCTTTAAGATGTCACAGACCCCCAAAGTTAAAAGGCAGCTACATGTTTTCATGTAAAAAACAAAATTTAAACAGTGTAAAATAATTTTTGAAAATTTTGTTTCTTTCTTTGTTTATATGCTACATAATTATATTATGTATATCATTCCATATTAATTTAAACATATTTATTATTTATATTTATTTAAATAATGCTTGTATTATTTTTTTGATATTATATCATATTATTTAAATAGTTTTTTTAGTTAGTTTAATATCATCTTTATCATTTATTTATTTAAATCATGTTTTAAATATTAATTATTTATTCACTTGTTTAATTAAAAATATATTGTTTTAAATAAAATCATGTTAAAAATATAATATTATTTAAATAATTATTTGTATTTTTTCCATATTTCTATTATTTATTTCAATCATCATTTTTAATATTTATTACTAATTAATTTTTTATTTGTTTAATTGTAAGCAAATATTTATAATTTATTTATTAAATCCATTTTATTATTTATTCAAATAATTAAAATAGATATATTTGTTTATTCAAATGTATTTTCATTTATGTATTTATTTCTATATTTATTTAAATAATGCTTTTATCATTTATTTATTTAAATAAATGTTTTAAATAAATAAAATTGTTAAAAATATAATAATATTTAAATAATTATTTGTATTTATTTTCATATTTTTATTTATTTAGCTTGTTTAATAATGGTTTTATCATTTATTTGTTTTAATCATTGTTTTTAATAGTTGTTATTATTAATTATTAATTAATATGTGTAATTTATTAAATCCTTTATTTATTTATTTAAATAATATATATATTTAAATCCATTTTCTTTTATTTATTAATTTATTTTTACATTTATTTAAATGACTTCATTACGTGTTTAAATAATTGTTTTAAATAAATAAAATCATGTAAAAATATAATTTTATTAAAATGTTATTTATATAGTTTGCTTAATATTTTCATCTATTTATTTCAGTCATTGTTTTTCAATATTTAATATTAATTACTAATTAATTATTTGAAAAATATTTATTATTTATTTATTAAACCCATTTTTATTATTTATTCAAATAACTGTTTTAAATAACATCATGTTAAAATATAATATTATTTAAATAATTATTTGCATAATTTATTTTAATATTTTTTATTTAGTTTGTTTAATAATATTTTTATCATTTTTTATTTCAATCATTTTTTATATGTAATATTAATTATTAATTATTATTATTTTTTTTTTTACAAATATTTATAATTTATTCAATAAATCCATTTTTACTATTTATTTAAATAATTATAAATGTATATATTTATTCAAATCCATTTTTTCATTTATTTATTTAAATCAGTAGTTTGATTTATGTTTACCATGGACTGTGATGAACAGGTGCTCAATCTCTCACCTTTGACCTCCAGGTAGACGTGGTTCTCAGAGATGCCGAGGTTATTCCGGGCCACGCAGGTGTATTTCCCGCTGTTTGTGGGTTGAGACATGTGGATCTCCAGCGTTCCGTTCTCATGGAAGACGTAATTGTTTCCCTCCAACATGCTGGAGCGGCTGTCCTTAAACCTGGTCAAGACAATCCCATCATGCACTCTGGTTTATATACAGATAGACCGATAACAACCGGCCTGAAATTTGCAGTACACACAATCTCCACAGCCAAAATAAATCACGAGAGAGGGCCCACAATGCACCGCAGCAGAATCAGGCCTGCAGTTCTCTAATGAAGGCCAATTAAAATGAAAAGCTCCAGTAAACGGGCCTGTGTTCAGTCACACACACACACACGCGTGTGGTCTCACCACGTGATGGTCGGGACGGGCGATCCGAACGTCAAACACTCGAGCAGCGCGGGTTTGTTCCTGATGACCTGATAGATTATATTAGGCTGCGTCAGGACTCTGGGCGGCTCCGCTGGAACACAAACAACGCCACAACGTTTGTCTTTCATCTTTGTGATGAAGCGTGACCGTCGTGTGAACACGCGTGTTTATTTCTTATTTTCTCACCCAGTACGTTGACGAAGGCGTTGGACAGTAAGTATCCGTGCTGGTTGGAGGCGTTACACTGGTAAACGGCGCTGGAGCCCGTCTGCACCTCTGAGAATATGAGGGTGTCTCCTTCCAGTTTCCTGCTGGCCTCGTTAGGAGCGTCTGCCACAAACAACACCACGTCACACGTCTCAGTCAACGACAAACTCTCACATCAGCTCACACACACACACACACACGACAGTCACTGACCCTCGATGGGCAGTCCGTTCATGAGCCAGCGCAGGGTGGGTTTGGGGTGTCCCGCGGCCCGGCACGTGATGATGCCCATCTCCTTCGGGGCCAGAACCAGATTCCTGGGAGCGCTGATCCAGTACGGAGACGCTGACAATCAACACAACACGTCAGTATTAAACATTATCATCTGTAAAACAAACTCCTTAGAGATGTAAATGTTGACTGCCTTTGTTCCTTTAAGAGATTTAAATGTTGTTCGGTTTTGTTCTAATAAAAATTTTTAATTTTTAATTCAGTTTTGTGAAAATAACATTTAAATATGGTTGGTTTTGTTAAATTAATATATTTAAATATCGGTCAGTTTTGTTAAATTAACATTTAAATATTGGTTTGTTATATTAAATTAGGATATTTAAATATTGGTTGGTTTTGTTAAATTAGATTATTTAAATTTCTGTAAGTTTTTTTTAAATTGACGTTTAAATATCGGTCAGTTTTTTTTTAATTAACGTATTTAAATATTGGTTGGTTTTGTTAAATTAGATTATTTCAATTTCAGTAAGTTTTTTTTTAATTGAGATATTTAAATATTGGACAGTTTTGTTAAATTAACAGTAAAATATGGGTTGTTTTGTTAAATTAAGATATTTAAATATCGATCAGTTTTGTTAATTTAACATTTAAATATCGGTTCGTTATGTTAAATTAAGACATTTAAATATTGGTTGGTTTTGTTAAATTAGATTATTTAAATTTTTTTAAATTGACGTTTAAATATCGGTCAGTTTTTTTTATTAACGTATTTAAATATCGGTTGGTTTTGTTAAATTAACATATTTAAATATCAGTTGCTTTTGTTAAATTATGATATTTAAATATCGGCTGGTTTTATTAAAATAAAAATGTAAATGACGGTCTTTATTGTTCCATTAAGACATTAAAATATCAGTTTTTGTTATTAACATTTCAGTTTTGTCAAAGTAAAATATATAAATATTTGTCAGTTTTGTTATATTAAAAACATCAGTTGGTTTTGCTGAATTAAGATATTTAAATATCGGTTAATTTTGTTAAATTAAGACATTTAAGTGATGGTCTGCATTGTTCCATTAAGACATTAAAATATAGTTTTTTGGTATTAAAAATATTGGTTTTGTTAAAGTAAGATACATAAATATTGGTCAGTTTTGTTAAATTAAAATAAATAATCATAGTGTGGTTTGTTAGCTTAAGATATTTAAATGTCAGTCAGTTTTGTTCTATTGAAAGATTTAAATATCGGTTAGTTTTGTTAAATTAAGATATTTAAATATTGGTTGGTTTTATTAAACTAAATATTTAAATGACGGTCTGCATTTGTTCCATGAAGACAATACAATATCACTTTTTTGTTATTGAAATCAGTTTTGTTATAAAAAATACTGGTCAGTTTTGTTAAATTAATATAAACATCAGTTGGTTTTGTTAACTTAAGATATTTAAATGTCAGTCAGTTTTGTCAAATTAAGATGTTTTAATGTAAGTTGGTTTTGTTTTATTGACAGATTTAAACATTGATCAGTTACATTAAATTAACATTCAAATATTAGTTGGTTTTGTTCTAATAAGAGACTTAAATATCATTGGTTTTGTTAAATTAAGATCTTTAAATATCAGTTGTTCTATTAACAGATTAAAATATTTTTGTTCTATTAAGAAATGTAAGTATCGGTTTGTTTTATTCTTTTAGGATATTGAAATACCTGATGGTTCTGATCTATTGAGAAATTAAAATATTGGTCTGGTCTGTTAAATTAAAAATGTACATTTTGGTTAGTTTTGTCTTTTAAGGAATTTAAATATCAGTTTTGGCCAATTAAAATATCGGTTTGATTTTCTTCTACTAAACATTTAAATGTTGGTCAGTTTGTTCAAAGCGAAAGCAAGTTATTCTTAAAAACTATTTATAAAAATATGATAAAACTCCACAAGTAAATAAGAAAATTAGACAACAGTTGGTTTTACAAGCAAAAGTAAATGATTCTCAGACATCAATGTAGATACGATCACTTCAGTTTTCATTTACTTCAGTGAAAAATATCTGGATATCAAACAGTCTGATGTGAGTTTAACATTCAGCAAATTTGATTAGCAGTAATTTAAGTGACGCTGCTGAGAAATAAAGAGCACAGCTTTCATTGAATCAGTGTGATCTGAGGCAGGACGAGAGTACGGCGATGTTTGTGTGTTCACCGTTAACCGTGACTCTGATGGTGTGGTGAACGGAGCCGTGTCGGTTCTTGGCGTTGCAGCGATATTCTCCAGCATCCGCCTCAGACACGTCCGTGATCCGCAGAGTCTTATCGAAGTTCAGGAAGGAAGCTCGACCGCTGGGAATGTCACCGTTGCGTTTAACCCACGAGACCACGGGAGTGGGGCTGAATGGAAACATGAGGGACATCACAGGTAAACACAGACACAACCATTATCCAAAGCAAACAAACACAGTTCATGCAGGAAATCAAACATCTGTGCCACAATCTGCTGTTTGAGCTTCAGGAATAACATACAAAATAATCACACTTCACACTCATTAAATCAGCTTGAGAAAGACAACTTAAACTGACAGTTATTCTTCTTCTGAGACTAAAATTTCTGAACACTACTCGTCCTAGAGCTTTAACTCCACAAACTCCAAACTCAGCCCAGATCTTCAGACTGATGTGACCGAGTGTGCTGTATCTTTTCTAACTGATCGGACTTACGATTTTACTAAAACTGACGTTTAAAACTGGGAAAAATCCCATAGACTTACATTGACGGAATGTTCAAATGAGCCAACACTATTCAAATTTC